>CAMPET010000087.1:19463-31922 GCA_946803715.1 Beroe ovata | reverse complement strand
ACACACACACACACACACACACACACACACACACACACACACACACACACACACACTGACACTCACCTCACACATGGACTCATTTTCATGATCCAAGTTCTGTATCTGTCCCAACATATCGAGTGCAAGGTGTGCAATGTTCGTGACGCTCTCACTGGTCGCCTTGGTTCCGTACGTGGGTAGACCCGTCACAGCCACATACGCATCTCCTACAGTATCAGCCTGCAAACATAGTTACTGCATAGATACTGCAAACATACAGATTACAGGGTTATTGCCGCGATTCTCCATTGCAATACTTTATACTCGGCTTCATGTTGCTCTAGTTTTGAAAGGGGAGTGTAAGAGTCGTGACTCGTGAGGGAGTGTAAGATACGGGGGGAGAGAGGATATTGTGAAGCTCTACATTCCGATTAACACAGTGGCGATGATTGACATTAAACTACTGCCTCTTACGGGAAATAAATCAACTTGATTCACTGATCTAAAATTAACGTTAAATGCTTTGATGCATATCCCATTATTGACCAGATAATTTGTCTTATTAGCCCAAGCTATAAGGATTAGGGAACGCTAACATTATAAAGCACTCAGTTCACCAAATTGTCCCGGAGCAAGAAGCGAGTGTCTGGTAGGTGAACCCATCATTTTCCTGTCGAAAGTGTTGGGAGCGCATATGTATTGTTCATGTGTGCGCCACTTTAATTTGTCAGATAACATTAGTGATAACGGCAGTTCCCAGGTCTCACAAAGCTCGCAGTACACTCCCCCGTGGAGGGAGGCGAGTGATCCGAGCCGATAAATTCACCATTCGGATCATAACGACCAGTATATACGTGATATAGTCATGGTTATAACATGATTATTGTGTCGCGATGTGTTGTCACGTGGTTTGGAACGTACGCTAATGAAAATTCTGCGCGCAGATCCATGTACATTTACAGCATTAGCGGGTTCGGTGATAAAAGCATCGGTAGATATTGTGAAAGCAGAGCTTAACCATATAGGTTCTGAACTTAATATGTTTTGAACTTAAACTAATGCTTGATAATCGATTTGTAGTACTGCCTTATGAAATAAAATAAGTGTTATACCCAAGACTGGTTAGATAGTTTGTTTAATAAATTCAATTAAATCTTCAAGATGGGGTTTCGATTATTTTCTACAGCTCCCGTCTTGACATTTCATTGGCTTTGAAAATTGGTACCTATCATTTTCAGTCTTATTTGGTAATGAGGTGTGTGTCTGTGTGCGTGTGTGTGTGTNTGTGTGTGTGTGTGTGTGTGTGTGTCTGCGTTACCTTGAAAGCCTCGTATTTATCGGTGAGCTTATCGATGAGACAGAACAAGTAGTTGAGCAAGTTGACAACCTCAGTCGCAGAGTGATACGAAGAGATTAGAGTGAAGTTCACAATATCTGCGTACAGAACTGAAAAACAAGGATTTATTTTGTGTGAGCGAAGGACCATCCTTCCAAAAACATGTTCTGCAATGATCTCACTTCTCGACTATTTTAACATTGGTGTCTTTATTTATTATTCAATCACTATCGATATCATATCGACAAACCTGACACAGAATCGAATATTTCCGGCGTCACAGTGATGTGATTTTTGAGCTTTTTGGCGATATCCGCGGGTACTAGCTTGTAAATGAGGTCATCCGATCGCTGTTTCTCGCGACACAGTACCTCCGTTAACTTTGTCAATTGCACGTGGTTCTTTGTTTGGACCTTTACCAGAGAGTACGTTTTGTCTGAGATGAAAAGAAAGTGTTAGGGAGCATTGTAACTGGGTTTCCTATTCTGGTTAAACCAAATGAGGATGGTGGAACAAACCAAAAGTTGAGATATAATCAGAAACACGTGAATACTAGATTCTAGACAGGAATTGCACAGCGCACACGTACTTATGTTGGTCCAGAAGAGGAAAGGCTCGACCAGGGCAATGAAAATCAGTGCCGTAACCGTAATTCCGATGAGCATGTTTGCATTCCTTCTGAAATCGTCAATGTTGTTCAACATTGCCCGACCCAGGATGTTCTGTACCGTTTTCAGTTGCTCGTTGTACAGACTGATCACTGAAAAACACACGGTCATCCGGTGGGAATATTATCATATTGAGGGAATTTTTTCCCTCCCCAATCACCTTTATTGTTTTACAAAAAGGCATTGGCTGAAACTTTCAGTGTTTATAATACTGGTAATTCTTACAACGCCGATTTATAGGACATGATTGATCTATTTCTATGTTTATATGTTAATACGAACAAAGTACATCGACGTTGATATGTTACCCGATGCTACATGTGAGCTGGCGTCAGCCGTCATCTTGTGCTATATATTCCACCAGAATTCCGTATTCCCCGACAAATACTCAACATTATTATCACCTGTTCGCCGCAAGCTGTGTTTGACACCTGTCGACATATATAACATACCCACACCTCAACATGGCTCAATGTTGACACCTTATTTTGATAATGCTGACGTGATCATGATTTCTTCAAGTTGACAGGTTGGACGTATAATTCAAAACACGGGTATTCCCCTGTCATATCGTGGACGGCCTCATTAATTTTACGAGAAGATTGATTTCATGGTCACATGGGACGTACTGAGAGTCTCAGTGAGACTGAACTCGAGTGCTTCAACTACCGACCCAAAATCGGAATAGATTTGAGGATTGCTTATTTTTAACAGTTTAGCGCTAATCGAATAGGTGCTCGAAAAGGTTACCTCTTGCGGTATATGCGTATTCGAATGACATGCGTGTTTGAATTCGGGGTATGCGTATTTGAATTCGATTTTGTGTGAGTGTTGCGGTAAAGTTTTATTCGAGAATCCGCGTCATACTTCCATTTCGTTAAATCATTCATGTGCACTAAATACTAACCAAAATTGACTCCATGTAACCTCGTAAAATGATCAAACCATTTCATAAACTGACCTTTCACTCAATCCAACCTTTGGTTTTAAAACTTAATGTGTCGGAGACAACTAATTCCTCGTGGAATTGCGTCCGCTGATGTCATTTCAGTCGATATAAGCGTGTATAACATGGATATAAGTAGCTATAATAGGTATGATACATGCATTACCGTAACGCTCGTCAAAGGAGTGGTCTGGAACTGCTACTTCATGGTAATCTCAGGGGAAGTATATATTGCACTTACCACTATTCTCACCGACTCACTAGCCAAATGGGTACTTCATACATTGCTTACTACGCCACGCATTCCGTAATAGGATGGAGGAAGAACTTGCTTTACATAATGGATTATATCATACTAGGCAGTTTGGTACCCTTACCTGTTGTAGCCATGTAACTATGGGCACTTCCCCAGCCACATGTCTCCTTAAATTTACTGAAACTTTTTCAGACATCGTTTTTCTTTGAGATTACTGACATAAACAAGTATGTAGGTTTGTATGCACCGCGTCTAGGGCGTATATCAAGACATATGTGCATGCATTGTCGTGCTTATCATCAAACTGGGCAGCTATATATCACATGTCAATTATGTCATTCTTAAATATCTGTTATATTGAACTGTCTCATGATAGGGACTACAAAGTTACACGAATTGGCAGATATGGGCTGGGAAAAGACACACTTTGATTAACCCTTCCCCAAAGAAGTCCCGCCAGATATCATCACACGTGTAATCTTTATTTATTTTCGATCGGTATCACTACACCACACTTCGAGAAATTGAAATCGAATTTTTGACAACCGATATAAGGTGCCAATAACTTTGCCAACCCAAGCGCGATTTTCAAATTGGATATCTACGAATTTGGCATGTTTGACAAGGATTCGAAGGATTGAAATCTGCTTCTCTAAAATTGAGCATTTTTCTACTGAATTTCTGGACTGAAGGCATGACTATGCGTGTCGATTCTATTTTGCATATGCTAGCATTAAATATCATAGCCGTTAGCTATTTTGTGCGATTTCTACTGCTCCACTCCTATTTTTCATATCGACTGCAATTCTTACCCGAGACAGGCCATTTATGACCGCCATGATAAACCCTTAACCAGATAACTGAACCCCGAACTAAGTAGGCTTTATAGTTTAAATATTTTGGGGATCCCGTCGTGTGAATGAACCGCGCAGTCCATCATTAATCAATGATCATTATGCTATGCGGTTGTGTGACAGATTCTGTTGCAACTATCTCATATCCATCCAAATTATATGTCAGCCAAAATATTGACCAAAGTAGAATCCAGTTTTCTCGATATTGCTGCATCAGGAATGAGCAACTGCCGTCATGCAGAACGCCACATGTCATAATCATTGCAGAGTAAGCTGCTAAAGCGTAATCATATATCGATCGGACAGGAAATTGGATTTGGGAAGAAATGACGTGACCAATGATTGTCCAACGGAATAATGACAGTCTTTGACCATCAATATGTTCGCATTTACCGGCATGAATGATCTCGTATTGATCTGATCAATTTCCTTGTTCTGATCGTTATTTGAAATGTTTCGAAAACTGCTGCACCAGACAGTCGTTAATAAATCGACCGATCAATCAACCAATCAATTAGTCTTTGTCAGTCAAGACTTTGATTAAGTTTCATAGCATGACGGTTTAAACTTTAATATAACCAAATTGAATGGGAATGGTGGATCGATTGATTATATGATTGATTGAAAAACAGAAGACGCCTCCCATTATTAGTTTTTGGGTGGTTTCAATCCAATTTCCTTCATTTCCAGGTGAACTCTTAGATTTCGTGGGAACTCACAGATTTCCACTTGAATACAACCAGCTTCGTTATTGCAGACTTTCAGCCAGATATTTTTGTCAGAAGCCATGGAGCTGCGATAACACTTCACGAAAAACTTAGGAAGGCGTTAGGAATTACTCAGTGGAAGTTAGGACAGCTAAAAAGGTGTTCTAACTCCATGAAGGAAGTCCTAAGTTTCTTCCTAATAGTGTTTCGTGAAGGAGCCTCAGGCCTGATCACAGATACCCATTCATTCGACTGCCCGCGTGACTTGACACGCGTTATCGCTAACTCGATACATAATTTGCGTAAATAGTTATCATTCGAATTATATATCCCCACTACAGGCTCTTTGATAATTATAGTTCATATTTTGCACAATGTTATCGCACTCCCAATAATATGACTTGCCAATGGTTCATACTCGCGGGCGAGCTGGTTTCTGCATATAATAAGCTACGGTAAGCTACAGTGGAGTGTGGGGTTCACATTCCAAATTTCATACAAACCCCGTATTTCATGGTCTGGGTCAATGTTCACGTATCTCATAGTCATATCTTAACTGTAGACCACTGCAAAGATGACGATAGTTATTGACCACTATAGCATAATGTTGTATTAGTATGTTGGCACATCATAATAGCGAGTGACATGGCCGTCGGCCGATACTCAAGCTGTTCTTCATTTCTATCCAAACCGGGTAGTTATAATTGGACTCTAGATCCCAACCAAGAGTCCGGCTTCCACCCATTCGTCATTGCCTGTCGATGGGCGGTCACGAATTCTGTGAGACTCTAGTACATTCACTCAGACCCGATATACTACTGACACAGTACTTATACCACCACTACTACTGTACTACTAGGACCCTGTACTACCAGTTACCACTGTACTACCAGTTACCACTACTACTACAATAGATATATCTGATAACAGCGGATATCGGACCGATATCCGGTACTATTATTATCGGTACTATATATACACAGAGAGTAGTAGCAATCATTTCATAGATATCAAATTCAGGTGCTAAGTTGTTCAGGTGCAGCGCGGCCACCACAGCAGCATTATAATCACCAAATGTCACGTGATGAGTATGGTGAGCACTGCTCTGTACAATTGCACTACAGCCTCAGCACTGTAGATGATCAGATTAAACAGCAGTTCAAGGGGAGAGTTCGCGTCTTCATATAATTGTTACCAAACCAAGCTTTATTGCTCTGAGATACGCCTCGTCACATGTTCAGACATCGTGCCAAACCGGCCTAAGATAGCAAGCGTTCTTCAAAATGCTTGCGTTTTGCATTTGCTCGGTTCCTAGAGATTTGGGTGCTGTCAAATTCGCGATTGGCATACTTTGCGTGTCCAGAAGATGCTGTCATGAGATGACAGCATCAAGAACTATATGACATGATCTCAAAGTGAGAGAAGGGTCCTTGGTAGTACAACTGTCATATCATTGAGTATGGACATGTTCCACATATTACATGCCATCATGCCATATTTCATAGTAATAGGATTAGGAGACCTAGAGAATTACTTACAAATTGGCCGATCCGTCCAGGCTTCTATAGCAGCTATTTGAATAAACCCCGGTTTTTGCTAGAGCAGAAATAGCATGGTATCGACATAGCGTTATTTGATAACGTCTGAGAATTTGTTGTATAACTGCTCCCTTTTTCTATTAGCATCACGCGACTCCAATACCTCCCAGGATTTGCCGAATTGGACACCCACCATGTAGATCGATTGGTTTCTAAGATCTAACGTCACAACATATGTGACACTTCCTTGAATAACAACTGCTACAACTCCATACATTATATTTATTCAATTTCATAATTGAACTGGTACAGGAAGTCCGGAGTTATACAGAAAGTTAATTAAAGCAGAGACATACAACATTATTGATCTTGTTGTTGGAGACAAAACGTTTAATACATCTCCGTTAAGGGAGGAATTATTGCTCTATCCTATAATGAGATGACAGCTTGTTCCTACCGTAACTTACAGAAGTTCGCGCAAGCTGTACTGATCATCAACTTAAAAACCATGTCGGATCCATTATATCGGTGATATGCCATTTCGTGGCGGGATCTCATGAGGCCTACACAGTCCGGCAGTAGCAACGCGCCGACATTTGATACTCCCACGCTTTAGCTTGGGCAGTGTTGCCATGGTTGTTGCTATGCTTACGTTGAGCATGGGATCCAATCACAATAAAATTGTATTGCGGATGGAACCTGACATTCCGATCATTTGTTGTTGATACCATGGATTGTTGTTTAATGTTTATAGGTGTCTATCTATAAAGACTAGCTTATACAACATCTACTCGTTGTAATGGAGTACTGTGTGGGCACTCGTTGTCAAACACAAGGAAACATTTCCTGTAAACGAGACTTATAAAATCGACTTTGGTCAAGACAGAGTGGTTATGTGCCTAGCCTGGCGAACACGGTGGAGATCCTTGCTGTACGGCATGTTAAACAAGGAATCGAAACCGTGGGGTTCCGTACAGACCACTCTGTCACAGAAGTTGATAGCCTAATCACACATTAGATAAATAATCCATTTGTTCAATATCAGTATGATTGGGGATCATTCCAATTCTTATAGCTGTACGGTTTTGAGCTGAAACAATCCAGATATAATGTTACAAATTTCACTACCCAGTACCCACTCACGAATCATAATAACAATTATAATTAACGATGAATCCCACCATTTAGCCAGGACACAAAATGAACTTCAGCTCGCCGACCTGGCAACACTACTTCACGGCAAACGGAACTGTGACCATAATTGAGTTCCTTGCTGGGACCCTCCTTAACTTCATCTGCGTTTCCTACTTCGTGAAAAAGAAGCCCTCCGCGACGGAGACAATCTTCATCGCCATCAGCATCACCGACTTCTTCCTCAGCTTCATAATGGTCTTCTCCTCCATCTCCGCGCTTAATGGCGGCGCTCCGCTCATGTTTCGTGACGAGTTTTTCTGCAACTTGTGGGGCCTGGTGTGGCATACCGGCGGCGGGTTTTCCATATTCCTGATGGCGCTCCTAGCGATAACGAGATGGCGGAGTATGGTGTATCCGTGGCGCACAAACAGGAAGAGATTCATCATTCTGACTATCTTGGTGTACCTAGCACTCCAGGTAATTGCTTACACTTCACAGTAACCATACACATGATACTTTCTCTGTTATTTGTTAAGGTGTAGAGTGGACAGCATACTCCATTAGGCTTATCATTATCAAGGCAGACTTTTGATCTCCATAAGATCATCCATCATCCTATTGCTTATGATGAACTATAGTTCTCATTCCGATCGATTGTACACCACTTCATACCTACTTGCAAGATAGATAGATAAATTGCTTGCCAGTCAGAAAGATCAGGAGTTTGCGTGTGTGTGATTCATGGGTGACTGTGAGCCACGTGGAACTAGAACTTCCCAGAATGCCATTATATTGTAACCACTTAAAGTGGTTACCGGTGTCTGACATATTATGTAGCATAATACATAGGTAGAGGTACAGCCACTGACCATCAATAGAATCCTAAGAAAGGATAATTGAGATGTCATTCGACAGCTATTTCACTCACACACACACACACACACACACACACACACACTCACACACACACCCTTCCCTAAGACAGCATATTATCTTCAGATTTTCAAGAGTACAATGCACTATTGGTACATGGGTGTTTCCTACAAGTTCCGGGCACCATTTCTCGGGTGCACTGCATCCAACATCAACACCGCGTCACCCACGACTCTCGACAAAGTCCTCTACTTCCTCCTCTACGTGTGTGAAGTTCTCCTCCCGGCTGTTCCAGCAGCCGCTTTCTCCATAGCAACGGTCGTACACCTCTACAAGACTGATAAAACTCTCCGAACGGAAAGGTACTCCATGACATCACAGCGGCTCAGCGGCACGATCATCACGACGCCGCTCGAGCCGCTTGGGGAGGATGCCGGGTGTGCAGATGCAAACCGGACATCGGAAATCGTTCACATGTCCCTCAAACTATTCTCATGGCAGAGGAAAAGAGCGGCCACGGTTACCATCCTCATTCTTATAACCACATATTTTGTCCTAAATGTATGGTTCTGGGTGTTGACAATGGCAGATGCTATGTGGCTGTTTTCGGACGGCAAAATAGACTACACTACTATATGGAATGGACATTGGACGACATACTACATGACGTATTACGTGATCTACATTCATACTGTGGTTCTGAATTCCGTAGCGAATGGGATTATCTACTTCACTCGATTGCGGGAGCTACAGAAATTCACAAAGAGGTTGGTGATGGCGTGTGCTGAAAAGCTGGGCCTAAAGCGATGGAATATTGAGAAGATGGCAGAAAAAGGGAGTGAGATGTGAACATTTGAACTTCGCTGTCAATCGAGAATTCGATTCCAGGCCGTAAAACTGGTTATCTTATTCCATTGTTGTTTTTGATCCATTTTATTTTTTAATTGTATATTTGCTAAATCATTCCAAATGATCCATTTTGTTTACGCTTCAACATGGGATACCATAGCAGGTGCAGGTATAATAGTTGACAGTGTTGGATATATGCTCCATCCTGTCTTTGACTCTTTGATGAACCGGCGATTTGAAGTTGACATCTTGGAATTCGCGGAAGTAGGTATTATTAAAACTCCCTCTCGTTATGTAGATACTCGTTGGTAGTGGTACCACGTCAGACTCAATACGTCAAAACCGCCAGGAACTTTCGTCAAAATCTAATCATGTTAAATCTGTTCTTACCAGCAATCCAGTTGATTCCCATGGATTTAGAAGCCTCCAAACTCTGGTTATTGAGAATTCGGTATCTGTGATCTCGGAGGAGCTCGATGGCGTCGGACAGTCTGTCTGTATCCGATTTAAGATCGGGGACATACATCAGGATCTTGGAGAAGCAGTAGTCCTCAACCGCCTGATTGGCGATCATGAGCTGAACCTTTTCTGCGTCGGCATAACCTAGGAATTTACATTTCAATGAGAATGTTTGAGATTGACCCTGACTTGACCCTGGGAAGAATGGGAGATATATAAAATTCATTTCTTCCGAAGATCTCTTCCACCAACCTTCAGTATAGAAGAACATGCCGATGGCATCGATTTTCGCCGCCCTACTTTGAATCTCAAGCAAGCACTTGAACGCCACCAGCATCTTCCACTTTCTTGTACCAAATAGGGCAGGTTCTGAGTAATTGAAATGTTACACGTAAACGTATAATAATTTCGATGAACGGTACAGTTGGTAAACTTATTGATATGCTTCAAATTTTAATCAAACAGAACCATGTTTCAAGACACCATGGGTGTCAAATAGATTTGTAGACATTATGTCATGGTACTGACAGTCAGCTTGTCACGAACATGAATTAAAGTTTCAGCTGATTTTACAAGTCTTGCCAACAAAAAATGATTTCAGGAATTAGTTTGGAACTGACAAGCGATCAAAATCAATTGTGATTTCATTTAGACTCGGAAATTGCATTCAAAGTATTTTTTGCCACTCGATTAGCAAAAATTACTCTGAATTCAATTCGATCAAACTATACAGTTATGTCAAGGGCGTTCCACGACTGATTCGTTGTCAATTTCCAACTCCAGGGCACAGATCAAAGTCGACTCAAATACGGACAGAAAGACAAATTTATGGCTAAGACAATACCTTCGCTGAAGGTGTAAACAACAGACTGGACCAGTATCTCCATGACTTTGGTGTAGAAGGAGTTGACATGTAGAGTTAGATTGTTGATTGTAGAGTTCAGAGGGGGCACTCGGATCTCACGAAACTTATACAACACGTCCTAATGAAGTGATTCATGCAGATAAGTTAGAGAGGGAAGTTATAGAATAACGAAGTATGTGCACGATCAAGAAAACTGAAAAACCGAACATTGATGATTCGAACTTTTCCGAGAAAATGCACATATATCCGAACCTCTTTCTTCTGGAGGAATTTCAGACTAGCGTTACTGATCTGCAAGTTGTCAGTTTCCGATTCCACGAACCCCTTGCCCATGGCTGTGTACAGGATGTACTCTTGGGGGTTGGTGACAGTGAGATACTCGGGAAAACCGGTCCGATAGAGTTCGTTTATCCGCTTATCTGTCTCGATCTAGGAGACACCATATAGTCAGTGGTGTCAGTGAAATTCCATCAAATGGTGTCCCAAATTCAAGGTTACATCACAGAGTGTCCAATTTAGGTATATAATACCTGTGCGTGTTCCAATTTGTTGAGATTACTGGTTGACAGATCCATGACGTATTTAAATGTGAAGGATTGCTCTCGCAGTATCTCCGTCATCAGATTGCCGATCTTCATCCCTGATGGAACCAGAAATAACACGATGATCTGGGGGTCCTGTCCGAAACTGACTTAAGTCGAAAAACAAACTTAAGTCAAAAATCAATTGCAACTTAACACTACAATGTTAACTTAAGTAAATTTCAAGACTTAAGTCTGTCTCGGAAAGGACCCCGATCTTGTTTATACAATGTACATTTTACACATTGTACATTATACAATATTGTACATTGTGATCCCAAGGCAGTATACCTTGCAGAATTCTCATCTCGTATCGCTTTACTTCCGGACTATGAGATAGAGCTTGATAAACGTCGAAACCTGAAATATTGAGAGAGTTGAGACTTGAGTTGCATCTGCATGTGGTCAACTTGCAGTATCCACTGCAATGTTATAGTGGCAAAACTTCTCGAATTGAAATAAGTTTTTTCTGTAACGCATGATACAGCTGATTCTGGTTTGCTACCGATCAGTCATTGTGAGACTCGATGAACTTCAATTTGGCTATCATCATACACCAATCAACAGCAGTCATAGCTTTAATTCCATTTTGCTGATATATATGATGAATCATAAGCTTACTGTCAAGTATATAATAAATCCGATAACATAATAAGATTCGATAATCCTGACAGAATATGTTAGAATTGTCAAATCTATCATGTACCCGATTGTGATCATATGTCACACATATGACATAATGTGACTTGGTATAGTCGTATAATTTGTGGCCCACACAAACCCGCAAAGAGAAGAAGTGTGATGAGGGGCACTGTCAGGAATACCGATGTACGGTAAAACACCTTCTTAGCGTCAGTGTCACTGAACTTCTGGGGTAGGGTAACCAGTGCCTGGTCAATGTCCGGCAGGATCACATCCACCTTGGCATGGGATATATCGTAAAATTGGGGATATTTGAAAACCTGATCGACTAGGTATGCCATACACTGCATTCTACCAAACTTCAATGTCGTGCTTTAATAAATCTACCAAATTCTCCAGTTATAATGATGAACGCTATCGTTGACAAACTGACACAAATAAAGTGACTTTATTTTCCGAAAATCATCCAATAATATGATGTTATAATTGTACCTGAGCATGATCTTTCATAGCGTTGTTGTGGCCGACAGCTTCATCAGGAATGTCAGGAAGATCGGCCAGACATTCAACATTTCCAGTTCCGTATAGCCCTGATCCTGCCTGCAATGGGGGGGGGTGTTACTCTGACCACGCCCAAATTACACGTGGTATGTATATCATGCCGCAACTGGAGCTGACGCAAATTCTCATGCTGACGCAAATGGTATCGACAATAACACATCGCGAGTGGAAATGTCGTGATCTGACAATAAATGGGTGTCAGTCAAGT
>CAMPET010000087.1:0-19454 GCA_946803715.1 Beroe ovata | reverse complement strand
CCCCCCCCCCCCCCCCCGGGGATATGAGAACAGTACTTTATGAAGGATCACAGGATGTACGTAAATCACCTGCTGGTTGGAATAAACTGCGCTGTTTTCAATTTTCCCGCTACTATGATCGTAATCACGGCCTCCTTCGGGCGAGCTGGTTTGTTTCCGACTAACACTACTCGACACTGACGGTCTACTGGCTCGCCTTGGATAAAAATATGAAGTTAAACACAAGGAAATTTCATTGGCTGTCATGTTTGAACATCAGTTAATCTTCATTAAGTTTTGAACGAGAAATTCAGTCGACTCTTTACGAAAAGATGGGGAATCAAACTCAATATGGGACCCAAAAACAATCAAGGTATTGACCACCTAACTACCTGTGTTCAGTTTTGTAGTTAAGCCCGAAGAAAACAAGGAGTCGCTGGACGAAGGATGGCGAATCCCCTTTTGATTGTCTGTCAGACTCTGTTTGGTTCATCTGGATGATTTGATAACATAATATCAGAGTTTAAACTGATCGAAACTGGAAAAAACACAAGGAAATGTTTTAATTGCACACTCACTCTGCTCTCGCTGTCAGAATCATTCATAGCTGAGTGTAGGAAACCTCTCTCTGTTGCTAAGCTCTGTCGAAATTGCTGGATCTTTGTAGGCATGCAACCATAAACAGCAGTCCGCCTGAAATCTACTGCACAAACACGCTGTACTCACGTGTATCACTGCAGAATACACCCACTCACAGAACCAAAACCAACCTCACTCGAAATGAGCGAAAACCGGGGTGTAAAAAGTAGAAATTTGGGGGGGGGTGTGCTGCACGTGCGAAGAGATACCCCCTCGTGTCAGATTATATGGGGGTTGTGTTATTAAAAGTGTAATAACGGTGATATTGGTTCACCCGATGTGTCGTGAAGCTGTCAGTAAACCCTGGTTAAATTGGGTTAAATGAGGTACTATATCACGCGATATTACATGATATTACTCCTTCTTCGTCGCTGTGAGTGAGAGAGAATGTCTACTCCAGATCGAGTGGACACCGGACATCCGGCCACTGAGTGGACATTCCACTAAGTGGACATCCCACTAAGTGGATATTCCACTAAGTGGACATCCCAATATAAGTGGACATCCGGCCACTAACTACTGTGTAGACATCACGACTGAATCGATATCTCATCACTGAGTGATCGCTGGAAAATGGACGTCCCAATTCCGCACTGATTGGTACGTACATCCCAACTCCGAGATTCCAACTTCGGCTGGATTTAGTATGATATCTAATTCAAGTGCAGAAGGTTACTGAGGGGTGAAACGAACGTTATATTTCAATGAGAGAGAAGATGAACTTTGAATTTTTCAACAAATATAATGAAAGAGAGGGCTGTATTTCTGAATTGAGAATGAGGTATTTTCCAGAACATCTTTTGAGTATTTTCTGTCTTCAATAGTAACCTCGTATGCTGTGTCTGATTCATAACATGTCCTGATACTCAGCGCGTCATATCATAAATTAACTTGCATACTATATTCTGCCAATATCAGTTTAAGCATAGGGCTGTCAATTCATGTTTGGTGAATTTCTTGCGACAAAAAGATTAAGCAGTACATCACATACCCCCACATACTGTGAAGCCGCCACAGATGCAAAATAAATAGTTCTGAGATAGCTGTTAAAGCTCAGTGGACCATTATGTNCACAACCAAATCTCATTTGGTTTTGGGAAAAATATCATTCATTTTCAATAAAAAAACGTTCGGCCAATCAATATCATAATTAATATCATTTATTGGGCAAAAATACTAAAAGTTCCCATCATAGATTTTTCCGTTGAATAGGTACGACCCTTAGGGAGATGTATCACCTATCGCCTCTTTTCATCAAGCTGCCCATTACAGAGTTCCACTGTACAGGTAGTACGTACATTGTGCATCGAATCAAGAGCTGACTGACACAGGCAGTAAGCAAAGTACCAGCTTGAGCCTTGAGTCGAGCCATCATGATAGTAGAATGTTGAGCCAAAGCATTCTCAAGCCCGCTATGATGTGATGATGATCGATAATAAGGCATTATATCACGTTAAATGAGGGGTCTATTAGTTTCAAATCGTGAGAATCACTCTAATTAGGTCAATAAGGTAATTAACTCATTAACTTAACGCAAGAATGATACTAGTATCATTAAACTGTATTTGGCAAGAGTCAAGGTATCATATCCCGTTGGAATTACTATTCTATCTGCTTCAAATCACGAAATGTGCGCCTTAATTAGGTTAATTGGGTATTGAGCTAATTAGTATTTAAGGGCATCGGACCGATAAAACAACCAATCGAAAGGTCAGACTAAGTAGTATGTTGACTTTGCCCGGCAAAATTCCGCCAAATCCAGATGATAAGCTCTGTAAAAATTAACCTTACCCGGCACCAATTATGACGTCATAATTATGGGTTGACAACAACTAATTACGCTGAAAACCAGTGAACGGCAAATTCGAGACTATGATCGACAACATATCAAGGGATGAAGGTCTGAAACATTCCAGTTCTCTCACATTAGTAATTGGAAATTCTCCTATTTTTAAGCTCATTTCTTGCATTAGTGCACCTCAATTAACCTCAATTATCTCAATGACCCTAACGAGTTAGATCAACTTTGACCATATGGCTGAAAACTACATTAAATTTGCTTTCGCTAATATGCCTTCCAATTTTTTATATCTCACAAGCTTCATATCGAAAAAAGCGTCTCAAAATCAACTATTTTCGAATCATCCAAAATTGGAATTCGCCATTTTATGACGTCATCGTGACGTCATAGGAGCGTCAAAAAATGACTTTGATGGCAAGTTTTGAAAAGCCCTACCTTTCTTCTTTCCAACGTGGGGTTGACATTGTGTGTATCTTTTATACTTTAGATGTTATAATCATTTAAAGAGAGGTCACTTCTAGTGAACAAATTCATCTATCGGTGGCTATATATATCGGGTACCCCTTTTTAACAAGAACACCCTCGATTTTGGCGATTTCAAGTTGCTATAACTTCGTCATTTTTTATCCGATTGACTTGAAATTTTGGTTGCTGCCTCTCTATGATATAATTAGACGGAATACAAAGTTTCATAACAATTGTATGAATAGAAGCGTTGTTATTGATAGTCGAAATTCGGCGAATCCGTAAAAACATATAGTAGGGTCTGGCAAGCGCCGCAGNAAGTGCAGAAGGTTACTGAGGGGTGAAACGAACGTTATATTTCAATGAGAGAGAAGATGAACTTTGAATTTTTCAACAAATATAATGAAAGAGAGGGCTGTATTTCTGAATTGAGAATGAGGTATTTTCCAGAACATCTTTTGAGTATTTTCTGTCTTCAATAGTAACCTCGTATGCTGTGTCTGATTCATAACATGTCCTGATACTCAGCGCGTCATATCATAAATTAACTTGCATACTATATTCTGCCAATATCAGTTTAAGCATAGGGCTGTCAATTCATGTTTGGTGAATTTCTTGCGACAAAAAGATTAAGCAGTACATCACATACCCCCACATACTGTGAAGCCGCCACAGATGCAAAATAAATAGTTCTGAGATAGCTGTTAAAGCTCAGTGGACCATTATGTTAATCATCGGGACTGGTGCAATTTCATAACCCATATCAAATCGATTAAGTTCAAGACTGGAACTAGATTAGGAGCAGATAACAGCTGTTTTTCGCCTGTCAACCAGATGATATTAATAAACACGAGAAATTATCTCATGAGCTCTCAGTATCGATTATCGTAACTGGATGACCGTGTGACAAACTGTAGCTGTTGTCATGTCACCATGACAGTAACATGAATTACCATCCCTTCCCAGATAAAATGAACTTGATTATGCTAGGGGCAATCATGGGGGCTCCGAAAATTAAAATGCTTAACCAATAGTGTTATTGATTAAACTCATACTGATTAATTAGATTCACACTGATTGACGTGTCAATTTTACTCAGCGAATTCTATGAATCTCATCAATTCAGCTAAGCCACCCGCAACACCATCCCTTCGGTAATTTTCGTTTAAACACCCTCCAATTCAAGGATACGTGTTGTATAGTTGACTGCAAATACCATCAATCGAGATCTGTCACAGTTACTTGACAAGCATCACACCACATCTCATGACATAGGTACTGCTGTGTCACTTAACCTCCCTCACAACTGCTCCATCTCACTCAATAATCCAGAACTCATGGCGCCTCTCACGCTATTCTGACTGACCACGTCTTTGGGTGCGGCGTGGCCCGACACCATCTCCGTCAGATTGTCCCTCACTTTGGCTGCCAGCTCCTCCTCCTTTTCCCCCACTCCCCACACAACCTGCTCACCGTTCTCTGACGCACCCTGCCCTAACCGGGAGTTTTGCTCCTCATGGAGGGTGTTCAGCAACTCTGCCGTCTCCGATAACTTCTCCTCTAACTGTGGATCCTCGCAAGCAGCTTCTAACTTCATTTGGAGATCAGGATCGTTCATGATATCGGGAATGTCGTCACATTCCAACAGTTTCAGCAGCGACTCTTCCTCTTTGTACTCTGCCGATGTTGTGTCGGTTTCCAGCTTCGTGGTCACTTCTGTGTCGGCTTCCAGCTTAGTCGTCACCGTTGTGTCGTCGGTGGACGACGATTTCTCATCGAGTGTCGTCGTGTCGTCAGTCTCGGTTGAGGAGTCGTTAGCCGTTGTTCCGGCGTTTCTGTCCTCTTTTGTTCGACCTCGCCGCCGTGCTCGGGAGAGACGCTTCTCTCGGATAATCCTTGCATATTTCTGAAATATAGTCAGTTACATTATAACGTTGTCAAATTGTCGCATATAAAATCTAATCAGCCAAACTGTTTTAATGCGACAACAATGATTGCTTTGTTAGATGTCACCTAGTGGCTGCTATGGCATGCCTCACACCGTCACACATACCTGAGCTAGAAGTTTGTTGGCTCTGGCGTGTCCTCCACCTGTCAGACTGTTTATGATACTGTCCACCGGCTGTCTGAGAGAGTCATGACAGCCCTTGGCAAACTCCTGAACACTTCGACAGTATGACAGCCCCAATTCGTCACCATAGCAACTGTACAACAGCTGTTGATCCGCTTCGTCAAGGTTACTAAACACCGAGTCATAGCTCGGCATGAAACTACCAAACGGTCCGTACGTCAGATACTCGGGTGGCTTAAGCGGCTGCCGCTTTTTCTCCCGGAAGTTTTGCAGAAGAGAAGTTGCAGTGTTCTCGTGTGGCGTGAAGTACGTGGCATCTAGAGGCTTTTCTGTCGGCTCGCCCGGTTTTGGGTTGATGATATTCATAATCACTTTACCGTCTTCTTCCGTCGAGAGGAAACCAACACGCGTATCACCACCTAACCTGTGATATTTGCGTCCATGTAATTCACCATTGCCATTTGCCACTGCACAGGAATGTGAATCATCTATCATCATTTGAAGTGCAGCTTAGCAAAATTCCTGACAGGCTGAAGTATAACGGAATTTTCTTCTTGACCGGTACCTAGATTAAAAATGATTTCCAGCGGTTACTGTACCGATATATTCCTGGTTGGGTAACTCCAACCCATCCCGATAATTTTATCAAATAATTTCTGTTCAATCACAAACTTGCGGTTGAAGTATAAATATTTTGGAGCCGTTATATGAGTATTTGCGTAGGTGTCACACAAATGTCAAAGCAAATGTCAAAATCCAAATCATAGACGCTACAAATTCAACGCCATCGAAATAGTTTCTTAGATCGCCTTTGAAATTTATGGAAGCGATCATTTTTCTATCAATTTCACGGTCCGGTTGTGATCACAGGGGAAAACTTGTTAGACTCCCAAAAGCCTATAAAATTTCCATGGAAATTACCAGAGAATCCCCCGGGCCCTGATCTCTCTTACAATTATTGGATTAGTTGATACATACGTGGTTAGTCGCTCGTGGGCATCAGCAGCAGCCTTTTTCACAGACCTGAGGAGTATTCGAAGTAGTTCAGCTTGGTCGACCTCCGACAAAAACTTCCAGATAATCATACGTCATAACGATCCAATTAATGCAGAAGTAGGAGAATTTGCTTGATCGGACAAGAACCGCAAAAAAATACCGGGTAATTTCTTCCGCCCTCCACTCCTCCTGCATTTCTTTCTTTTTCCTGATCCCCTCCCTTACTTCAGAAGACATTGTCACTGATGCCTTCCCTTTCTTCTCTCCGAACAGAAATCCTATGTAGTTTTGCAACTTGACTGCTTCCTGAAAATTTTCCCACGCTTTGCATCAGTTTGAAAAACAGACACATGCGCGCGGACGCTATTCTACAAATTGAAGAGGAAAGGCCCTTCACTGCCTGAAATATTGCGCGCGCTGCAGAAATTAAGGAAAACGCCCTCGAACAAACGTCCCTAGCGGAAGATTGCAGCCACTGTTCATTCAAATAACCTTGTAGAAAATGGTGTCATCTGAATTGTAAACCATACAGTTCTTGCACATCAAATCAGCATCATCTTTGAGTTCCTTCAAGCTCGTATACTCGCCCCTTTGCACTTTTCCCTGGAATGGTAAATCGCTACAAATTTGGCTATGTGATGTCACGATGAAATTGGTGTCAGGGGAGAGTGGTGTCATCGTGAAATGCCGGTGCTGACCAGTGTCACTTGTCATCAATAACCTGCATTGATGACAAATCCATGGGATGAGTTATGATGCTACTGTATCCAGGAGCTATCAGGTCACTCACTGGCTCGGCAAATATCATGTGAACGTCCTTTCTGTAGGGGAATCTCGATTAACATGAAGAGGTCCTACATTGGACGGTTAAAATGGCAAATTGGCCATTTCAACCAGGGATACCACCCGCGTGACACCATGAAGATGGATTCACACCCCTGAAAGTTCAACCCCCATGGAATCATTGGATATAATCACCTCATTATCGTTTGAATAAGGCCCATCATCTTGTTTTTAAGTTGAGGCGTGACCACGCCACTGTCCAGGGAACCTACTTCTAGTGTAGCTGACTGTTTCCTGAAATCGAAAGGGTGTTATGGACTCACTAATGATAGGGTGGAATGATGATACAACTAAGTATACAAATAAGTTATGAATCTTGATTTGAATGAAAATGTGTACCAGCGTACCTTTTTCTACTTCGTTTTGAATGATGGGGTTTGGAATAAACCCACTCGGGATCAGACATGGCTGATGGGAGAATGATGAAATTAGCAATAGATTCGGTGATGGGTATCAGTGAACTGGAAAAGATTTGCGGCTTGAATTTCTCATACAATGCATATCCACGATTCCAGTCAAGATATATATTATCTACACAAAATAACTTCAGTCAACACAATTATACAATGACGTCCCGATAATAAAGTACACGAAAGTTCCCCTTATCAAACATCCCCAAGGTATAAGTTTCTCATAACAAACTTAATCAGAAAGAACAAAATCTGCAAAAATAAATCATACAACATAGAAACCTAATTGCTAAAATCATTCACTTATTTTCATTTTCTCTTTCAAAATTTCAAATTCCGACACGGAATACTGTTTGAGAAAATGAGCCACCCCCGGAACGTATGGAGTTCTCCCCTCAAGTATGTCCGACTTTAACCCCCGATATCTGCTAATCACTAACTCAGCCAAGTCGCACACTTCATCTCGAATAGTTGTATATGAACAGGTTTCAAAGAACCAGAGTAGCCAGTGTTCCAGTCGCGGCGGGGATAAAACACCAATATAAAGCAATCTCACACATACATGGACAAATCTCGAGGAAATTGACTCCTTTCGGGTGGTGTCTAGGTCTTGATCTCCACCGAATAACAATCCTAAAACCTTCGATGGAATCTTCACGAGTGGTATTTCAACTCCTTTCTTATCCCTAAGGATGAGGAGACTCTCGAAAATAGGTTCGAGATCAAATTCACCATAGAATTCAGAACTGTTTATTTTGTCGTCTTTACCAGATTCTTCACTAATCAGAACCGCGCTGAATCTAGGTCTGATGTGAAAGCCACTTTCTGTCATGTATCTGATAAGAATTTCTATTGCGGCATCGGTTATGCGCTGGAAGAGATGTAAGTTTTTACTTTCAGCAGGTGTACTCTTGACTGATTGTATGAAGATTCCCCATTCTTGAGCGACGATCCTCTCATCTTCATCTGACACTACGAAAATCGACTCCAACTCTTTCAGCCCCAATCGCAATTCGTCATTCACTTTTCCCACCTCTTTTGACTGTTTCTTGATTCTCTGTTTCATGTACACTTCTGCTATCGTCTGTACTTGTCGTTCCACAACCCCGGTTACCATGGTCGACCACCACATGTCACACTTTGCACGTGCTTTATCTATCGTTAGTTTCGTCGCTATGTCAACCACGCACTGCTCGGTCGAAGGTGGCAGCAAAGCGGCCATGTGATGTCGGACACCGCTATCGCACGCCGCCGTGAACATCTCATCGCACCTCCCCCACGATTCATCCCTGAACTGACACACGAGGGTGCTCAAGTAGAACTGGAGGCGGGAATTGAGGGAGTTGTCCAAGAGTTCGGTCGTGTTTTGGGAGTCTATCCACATGTGGACAGCAGGCTGTATCTCTTCCTTGATGCGCGGCGTCAGTGAATCCTGGACAACTGTTATCGCGTTGGATTGCACTCTGTCACAGAGGAATTCACACACGCGACGCACAGTGTGCGGCTGGTTGTGGAAGAAGTTTTCACGGAGGTGAAGTTGGATCCGGGACGGTGTGGCAAGGGTGTGCCCTGGCCCCTGAGGAGGGTGTGGCGGAAGTGGGGAGAAGTTTGGTGGGAGTTGTTTCGAGGGTGGCAGGGGTCGAGGGGTTTTTCAGGATCGCTTGTTGAAGTGACGATAACCAAGGACAACACGCGTATAGGAGGTTGCAGTTTGACATTGGTAGTGCATCCTGGTTGGAACATCAAGGTCAGAAGAAATTTTACATAATTTTACCGATATTTGTCAATGGGAAGATTGATTAAGAAAGTTAAGAGTTTTACCAAGGTAGGTTCATATGGAATTTCCCGGGTTACTTTAGTTGAAAAGAACCCGTGAGGGAAGACTAAATGCTCCATAACCCTTCCCAACTTGAGGAGAAGAAGCACTTGGTTTGGTGAGCGCATCCCAATACGAGTCAACTGGAAAAGAGGATGGTGTGATCCAAGCAAAATGATCATGAGACTCAAACAGTAATTTTCTTGAGGGATACAAAATGCTACCTGGATGTACGTTTCATTGAGTTCGGCTAAGAATATCCTTGTGTCAGGGAGCGAAACACCGACAGTATCCATCATAAGCACAATGTCACAGATCCATGGCAAGGTCAAGGCAAGAGTTCCGGTTTTGATCGCTAGCTCGTGATACGATCTAACATCCATGGGGAATGGCTGTGGGGAAGGGAAAACATCAACTCTGAATAGTGGAATTTTCCATCCCGATTGAAAATTAGATTGAGATGATAGGATATGTTATTCATAAGAGACAGGAGACGCATGCCTTCAGAACAAACCTCGCTCCTCGACTCTTTTAGAGTTTGCAAGACAGTAGATGGTATGCGTTGGGTGGTATAGTACGGCATGTACCAGATTAATCCTAGGAATTTGCCGAGAAGCTGGAGGGAAAGGAGGTTCCAGTTGAAGTCTTCCTGCAGATCTGACTACAGGAGAATGGGAGGTTAGAACTCATAAATCCCACTGATTCCCGGAAATCACCTAAAATATCATCATTGAAGGAAAGTGGTAACGAGCGGTATGAAACCTGATCTAAGTCGATGCTGTCGGTGAACCAAGATCTGGTCTGCTCATCTAGGGTTCGTATCTTCGTGACCAAGTGGTCTGTCAAGTGCTTGTTCAATACATAACTGAAATTATGCCGGAAATAATACAGCATTTTCGAAGAGGAGGATAACATCATTACCGAATCTACAGAAGTTCTTACTTCTGAGATATGACGATGAATGTCTTGAAGAAATCCTGTGACTTCGGGAAGGTTGTGGAAACATCGGTCCTCGGCCCAGTCTTGCTACCCCCGTCACAGAGACGACTCTGTAACTTCTTCATCTTGTCGTTTGAGCTAGAGATTTGTTCGCACAAATCGGTCTTATACCGCTGAATGATAGTGATAGATAATGTACAGAACATCATCATAATCACGACATTTGTCCCTTGCTTCATCAACAGATACTCTGTCACCCCGTACGATTAGTATCTAACGAACCTTTAACAGCAGGCTGATGAAGAGCTTGCTAAAATGAGTGAATATCGCAAGTTGTAACTTCTGATTCAGCAGACACTTCATTCGCTCACCGAGCACCTGCTCTGTGTTCCATGTCCGCGAGGAGGAACTCCCATCTTCCCACTCCCGCAGTAAACAGTGGAACGTGTCCCTGCAGGTGTGATGTCACGTGATAAGTTACGTGTCCCTGCGGGTGTGATTACACGTGACCTATAAACCCCGCGTTCTGACTGAATTCACGTAATTATAGTTTCATGACCAAGTACTGAAAGTGAATAGGGAAGAAACTCAGAAAAGTATGGGATTGACCGGGGCTTGAACCCAGTACCTCAGGAATCGCGCTGACTACAGTTTTAATGATGACGACACGCACCTGATTCGTTTGAAGACATTGAACACGTGATCATTTGGGAACTGGGGTCTTGTGTCATGGTCCAGTTGGAAGGGCACACTCGCTATGGATATATCTGCAGGAGATTTCATAATGATGCGTTTCTGCTTTCCATCGAATTTAATGGTTTATGCGTCGGGCGTCCACGAACTAGATATTACTCCGTCAGCAACCCCTATTGATTATTCTAACAGAGATTACCCTATTATTCAATCGGGCATGGTTATTCTTGTGCCTCCACGCAGCGTGACTCAAATGCTTATACTGTTACACGCAGCTAGTATAGAATATCAATGTGGGCGTGTAACACGAGCACTCATATTCTTGTTGTATCATGATAATACCTGTTGCAAAGAGGGGCGATGCAGGATCCACTCTCGTGATGGTGATGTCAAGGTGTTTCTCAATCTCAATGATTAGTGTGGGTGACAAGTGCCTGATCCACACGTCCAGTCCTGAGACATGATGTCAGATATATAGCGCTCACACGAAGAGTGTTTATCAGATAGTTTATCAGGATTCATTAAGTTTAGCTGTTTAGCTAAGAACTCCAATTCATGGACTATAGCAGGTATAAATACTTGAACAGATTCTCTCTGCTAAAAACTTCCTTATCTCAAACCGCGCCCAAATAAACAGGCAACAACTCTTCAGCCATTACCCCTCACTGTGATACAGCCAATATGAAATATCACCATCACGGAGAAGGGCTTCGCACATCACCCTACAGACAGTTACACATACCTCTACAGACAGTTACACATACCTCTACAGACAGTTACACAAACCTCTACAGACAGCAACACATACCTCTACAAACAGTCGAGGTGAACAGTGCTCTGTGACGTGAAATGACAGACACATTTCCCGCACTCGGCGACTGTATCAGAGAGAGCAGGAGGTGAAGCTCGCTAGCAAGATTGCTCATCATAATTTCGTTCAGCACCACTGTGTACAACTGGGAGAAAGTGGGAACGTTAAAACATTGTGTTTTGTGATAATTTGGCAAGTTGCCATTAAGAAAGTGTGTCTCTAATCTCTGCAGATAGATAAGGACTCTTACCTCTGCAAGGGAATGGACAAGACTGATTTCATCAGGATTATCGTCTTCACTGATATCTCCCTGGAGCGGTGAATCAAGCACTTCAGCACAAATGCTGTATTGAGGTCCAGGGTCGGAGCTGTTCAAGCTGCCAGATCTCAAACCGATATCCATAGATTTTTGACTTTCACCGGACTCCTCTACTTTTGCAGACTCTCCAAGATTATTTTCCGCATGTTCATCCTTAGCTGGTGTCAGTAAACACTTCTTAGCCGGTTTCACGACTTTATTAGGTGTCAATGACTTGAGTGGTGTCAACGAATTATTAGACTGCGAATTAGCCGACTTGACCGGTGTCAACATGACACGTTTGACTGGAATTTCTCCAGCATCCGAACTCGTGGAATGGAGTGTTCTTCTAGATGGAGTCGTTGGGCTCTCCCCTTTCTGTTGAAACCTCGATTCAAACATACATTCCTCGGACGAGTTCGATGCTTGTGAGCTCCTTTGGAAAGCATCACGACCACTTTCATGGTTCTTATCTGAGCTACCCTCATTCGAACGAAAGCGGTTACTGAAACGACTGTCCAAAGTCTGTATATCAATAACTCCATTTTTCTGAACCTCATTTCCAGACCATCTCGGCTGCGCTTGGTTGGAAATTGTCATAAGTGGCACTCTCTTAACCTTCTTTTTCTTCGACTGCGATGACGCTGACTTGTGTGAATTACATATTTGAGTGGGTACCACTTTTGGTTCCTCAGAACAATTCTTTGTCTCTGAACTAGAAGTCTGACCAATGTTTAGTTCAGCGTTTACCCCAGTGATCACACTTGGAATAAGTTTCGCTGGTTTATCTGAAGATGATCGATCAGATGAAGCCCCTGATCCATTCTTTAGATTAGAATCATCTGATGCTTTGGTTGGAGTCAAGTTTTGGTGGAAAGCAGCGTTCTGTGTATCAATCAGGTCCGCACTATCCACCTGAGCCCCTACAACATTGTCAATCTCCCCGGTTACGAATGGCGATGATTCTCGCACGTGTTCAATAAGATCAACACGCTCCTTTGAAACGTCCAATTTTCCCGATTGTCCAACGTTTTGGGAACTCTTGTTGGGAACAACACCGTTCGTAAAGGAAGAAAAGTCGACTCTTCTTTTAACTTGGAGTATTTGTTCGGGTTTTGTAACCCGGGATACAGGCTCACTGAAATTGTAATTAATTTGTGAACTATGGATTTAGCGAATGATGTGCTATCTCAATAATTACTGTTTGAGTCAGGTGAACATACTCGACGGGTGTAGAGCTCTTCAAGGGAGGATAATCTGACAGAGAATCAAGGGAGTCGGAAAAGGGCATCTGAGTGACATTGGCGGGAATTTTCGGACTCTTTGGAGTTCTTGAACCACGGTTGTTGGTCGGAACTGGGCTGCCGATTCATTTTGTTAAGAACTGAGTTGAAATTCTCATCTAGAAATATCAGAGACTCCGTTAAATCGTCAAAGCAGCATCATACCTGTAATTTCCTCCCTTCCTGCGATCAGACCGCTTCCTATTCGGTGTTGTAAACTTGTTGCTTTTCACGGGGGTAACGTTAGGAGTTTTGTCGGGTGGTGGTGGTGAAGCGTAGGTCACGTGAGTTCGTAACCAGCTCAGAAAGTGTGAGACGAACAGTTCCTTTGTGCAGGAGTAAGGGAGGGATTGCTGGTGGGGGTTAGGAAGAGAGGTTTAGAAAGGGGGGATTTGTTGGTTTGAATTGCGTCATTTCTGATATTGTAGATGTAGTTATGCAGTATCTGAACGAATGTCTTACCGATCCCAGAATCCAATTGATTACATCGTGACTCGATAATTTCTTCTCTAGTACATCGTTGAGTATGTCAGTCATTTGCTATTGGTAAAGTGGTGAGCATAAAATGAGCGCTTTTCGCATTCGGATATCGATAATATCAGGGATTTTAATGCGGGGCAACATTGATTCGAAATAGTGAAGAAAAATGACAGGATAATGAAATAGTTAAAATAGTTAAATAAAAACATAAGAAGATGTTACTTGCTACGCCCTTGTCACCGGCACTATGAGAAGGGTGGGATCGTCAACCAAAACCTGATTCAAAACTCAAAAACTCAAACAAAACCGTACGTGCGCTACCTCGCGCGGGAACTCCGCAGATTCCATTCTCGCGCCATACATAAAAGTGAGAGTTCTCGAATTTTGGCGCGTAAATTTGTGCCTCTGTCCCTTTGGAAATTCAACAACATATTTTAGCGGAAGGCCTGCATTCCAACATATTCCAAGCCAGCCCTTTTTTCGGCTCATTCATCGCAACTATCCACACAGAAGAGTGTCTGTCTCACACCACCGCATACCACTTTACCTTGCAACACATCGAAACTGTTAACACTTAACTTGTTGTCACTGCCGAGTAGGTTGAAAACATCCATCTTTTGATGTGATATTTCTGGTGTTAACCAGGGTGAAACTTTACCTCCACCACCTAACAATCCACCAACACCTGACGATCATGAAAATAATCATAAACAAATGTAACGGATATAATTATGACATGATTTGAGTTTTGGCGTTCGACCAAAGATCAAAGATGACTTAAGATCAATAAACTATAAAGATGACAGAAGATGACTAAATATGAGAAGGGACACGTACCACTGAGAGCTGCCCCATTCCACATGAGTAGCTGTCCGTCTTCTGAACATGTGTACAAGTTGTCCGACTTCTCCTTTTCAAACTGCACTTCCCAAATAGCACTAGCATGACCTGGTCGGAAGAATGCTGACAGAATGCGTCTTATTTACCCTCAGGCTAACTCAGAGACAGTCAGAGGCACTAACACACACTAACCCACACACNACACACACACACACACACACACACACAGACTCAAACCTGCAAATGTAGCCAGAGGGAACTTAATGTTTCTATTGTCCCATATCAGCAAGCTACCGTCCGACCTTGAGTTAGCAATGATAAACGGCTGTGTCGTGTGTACAGCTATTCCCAGTATTGACACCTGTCAATTTGATAAATTTCAACTTGAATCGTCTAGATCGAATTTAGAAATTCACTGTTATTCAGTCCCCAGGATAATAAGTTTCCATGTTTTCCTGCGAATTGGAATCACATAACTGCTGGTTCAAAGTTGAACAAACTTGCGCACCAGATCGCTGGAAAGTGTGGCGGCAGGGAGATCACTCTGAACTCGAGTGTCGAAGTTGTGGACTTGTCCCGCAGCAGTACCGACCAAGACACAGTGAGACAGGTAGAACTGTGACGTGTTCAGACACATGTCACATCGTGCGGAGTACACCTCTCGTTCTTGGGACGGGGAGTATACCTGCAGAAGGCGGTGTAACTTCACATTACTTCTACTAAAATTAGTGGAAAAATCTCGCCAAAACAGATGTATCTCCATAATCATGTAAATGTGTTAGTTTCCTGATGATTGACTCGTTATGAAACACGTGTTGTCGTGTTGGGCCACACTCATTAAAAATTGTCGTCCTTCGATATCATTTCATACATATTTAAACATACAATCAGTTTTGAGGTTGTGTACAAGGTATGACAAGTAAATGAAGTGCTGATGGCTAAAGAAACTAATTCGCTAATTCATTGCTTAAATACTTTAAGTGTAAGAGTGGAAAGGATGATTTGATGGGAAAATAGTGTCGTAGAAAGCGCTTTCAGTCACATAATATAACTTCAAACCTCCCAAACCTCAATACAAATGAAATTGGAATTGAAAAATTCAAAGTGAGTGAAAAATATGATTTCCACATAAGTTAATAAACTTTCCTCTTACCTGAAGATGGCCCTCTTCACCAACAGATGCCACAAATTTCTCTGACGAGGACACATGAGTTGTATGTTTGTTCCTGGTATTCAGTTTTCCACACTCAACTAGATCATTCTTAGATGTGATGTCCCAAATCTGAGGAAGGTGTGAATGATAAGGAGTAGTTTTTGAACAAAATAGAAGAGCAATAACGTACAAATGAATTGACAGTCAATCCTGTAAGATAAATTGAATCTACTTATCATGTGTAAGTTGACAAGACAGTGGAATCAAGAGTCAGATGGGACTCAAATGACACGCTCTGCTTATTACCTATCTATCATATTACAGCTTCATTATATCATTGTATTCATTATATTGAAATTCTGTATTATATGTACAATTGTGACTTCAGACACACTACTGCACATAAGTGGTGAGTCAAGTAAGGAATCTACCAGGTTAAAATGTCTAGTTTTCCACCACCAAACCTGTAAGGAAGGATTTACATCATCATTAGTCCCAACCACAAATGTTTTCTTGGATACGAATGACAGCCCAGTTCCTTGACACTTAAGAGGGACCTTGCATTCTAGCTTTATTTTTTCGGTTGAACATTCCCATAGACTGATCGATTTCTGGCTAGAATCTTGTCCAACTGCAAATGAATTCAGTTTCGGTGAAGGTTGTGATTCACTAAGTAAGATAGTAAGATCAATAACAAGAAGATATAATTGTATTACCTGTTACACAATGGTTTGCCACATCTAAAGCAAAGTTTGAAACAGGTGCCCACTTAACACAGCCAAGATTCTCGCCGACAAACTTTGAAGACATATGGTCCTATAAATTTGAACTTGTGTGAGCGAAAATTTTGTTTCTGAGCTTCACTCACAGAAAAAAATACTGTATATATACATAACCCACCTTCAACTCATGAAGTACAATGTAGTCAAAAATATTTATCAATCTAATTAGAGCACTTACCCAGAGCTGGAAGGAACGAATTGAAAATGTAAATATAGATTCTGCAATAAAGCAATATTCCTAACAATATTTTTCTAGTTTCCTCGAAATACAGCTTCATGAATCATTGAATACTGACAATGAGTCTAATTGTGAATGAGTGATGATAAAATAAATTAAATGTTTTGACAATACATCAACACTCTTTAACAAATAATAATGTTTGCAGTAATTCACTAAATATCAATGATTCACTAAATACCAATGATGTCAGTTATAATTCACTTACAGAAAAATCTTCAGTTGTACATAAGAGAGCTAAAATAAAATTGTGAGATTTCATCTCTTGCACGCGACTCCATGTTGACATCTTTATAGAGCTTGTACATTGTAAGGGCTTTCACTCTTCACTTCTGCACAATTTTGTGTACATGTCGCGTACGCCTATCATTATCTTGTCAGATTTCATCTGACCTCAGTTTCTCGCGCGCCTTCATCGAAGGCGCGCGCGCGAGAACCAGGTCAGGTAACATCTGACAATCATTATCGATCGATCGATGATAGACCCTGTCGAAAGTTTCGTTTTGCGGCGCGGTGCAAAATTATTCTCAGCGCGAGCCGCGCATCACGATCGCTTGTTCCCGCGCTTCGTTGCCGGATGTTATCTGTCCACTGTTTCTTGCGCGCGGCGCGCGCGCCTTCATCGAAGGCCTTCATTTCGGCCTTCGATGAAGGCGCGCGCAAGAAACAGTGGACAGATAACATCCGGCAAGCGCTTCGTGCGTGGCCTTGCTGGATGTTATCTGTCCACTGTTTCTTGCGCGGTGGTGCGCGTGCGCGGCGCCTTCATCTGTTTCGGCCTTCGATGAAGGCGCGCGCAAGAATTAACAGTGGACAGATAACATCCGGCAGTCGTGGCTCAAGTTCTCCGCGCGCGCTGCGCGTCTCTGTGGTCTCCTTTCTACGACTTTCCAGCTTTCACTGAGGAGAACAGGGGCGCACAACTGACAACGTGTACTGTGTACACGATCGCTTGCGGGGCCCGGAATGCGGACCGTATTTGGGTCATGGTCATTGGTCACGGTCACGCTTGCCGGATGTAATCTGGCCACTGTTTCTTGAATGTTGAACGCGCAAGGATTAGGAACAGTGGAATTTCGAATTATTCACAAATTCAACTTTAATAAAGTAGCATAGCTATGTTACATGTGATACTGATAGTGGATAGCGTAATACTAATACTAATAGCAATCGAGATTTGACATGAGTTCCCCAAACAGAGGTGTAACACTTCTACGTCTGACTCCCAGCCTCATTCTCTGTGAGTGTGACTGACGGCTTCTTTTATTTCCTTTCTCCACACTGTCAGTGTCACTGCCGTCTGACAGTGACAGTGTAGCCTTGATATTGCAACAAAGCAATATGCAGCGCCTCTCTTCCAGTTTTCAGCACACACACACACACACACTCAGCGATTCTGAGTACACCCAGCTGATAGTAATCCAAGTTGCATCTCCACCCTAGAGCTCCTAAATGCCAAAACTCACCGCTCATTCAATGACAGGGCAATGATCCGTTCCATTTCAGCTTCCTCTTGGGCGATGAGCGATTCTTGTCTCCTTTGTTCGTCCTAAAGAATATGGTTTTTCAAAATGAGTTCCAATTTCTTTCGATCTCGGATTTTTATTTTTAAACCGTGTAGTACACGCACTTATTTGAGTTTTATTTTTAAACTTCGAGTATCAAGACGTGCCCCGAGATTGAAAATGAACTGCGCTACCTCTAAAGAAAGCCGGAGCGCTCTCTGAATCTCGTCTTCTGAATCTGGCACTGCGTACCCTGGCTCATGGTACTCTGGCCCATGGTACTCAGGCTCATGGTACTCTGGCCCATGGTGTGAGAGCTCGGTCGGGGGAGACCACTCCTGCTCCGTGATCGGCGGTTGCAGTTGATCCGTCGATTGTTGCTCATTCACGAGTTGCTCGGGGGCAGAGAGCTCCTGGTGTGAGCCCTGTGAACGATCCACTCCTCCCACAGTAGCGAGAGCTTCAATCCACGTTAGCTAGGAAGGGGATAGGTTTCAGATGTCTTTCACTTTCAGTGTGTATTTGCAAATGATCTATGGGTAAAGAGCATCAATCATCTGCGAAATATGAGCGTCGAAGGCGGTTGTTATTCTAGAAATAAGGTATCAAACTGCAGGCCATGAAAATAAAAAATAAAATAGGACTAATAAAACAAATCCTTGTGTTTCACCTCCTCATCATCGCCGTCGGTATTTGGCCCTGACAGATAACTTTGTTGGATGGCGTACTGTAGCATACGGTCCTCGCTAAGGTATTGCTGCTGCTGTTGCATCGCTCTCAATCGCTCATTACCACCACCTGAATTTGGAGTAGCTTGGTACTGATAGTGATAGGAACAAAGCTTCCTGTTTAATCGGCTCTCCTCAAATTAGAGGTGCCCGTTTAGTTGGTTTATTCATTTGGTGCAAGCTATGGCTACCGCTAAGAAGCACACAGCCTGAAACAATCCCAGGTCTCATCATGTGTTATCGACAATACTAGACAGCTGCTACACACCTATTCTGACATAGCCAGGCGGTACATGGAATATATGAGCATCCACGACACAACACGTCGATTCCCTGTCGTTTTCAGGTCCCGTCAAACACATCACACCNCCCTAGAGCTCCTAAATGCCAAAACTCACCGCTCATTCAATGACAGGGCAATGATCCGTTCCATTTCAGCTTCCTCTTGGGCGATGAGCGATTCTTGTCTCCTTTGTTCGTCCTAAAGAATATGGTTTTTCAAAATGAGTTCCAATTTCTTTCGATCTCGGATTTTTATTTTTAAACCGTGTAGTACACGCACTTATTTGAGTTTTATTTTTAAACTTCGAGTATCAAGACGTGCCCCGAGATTGAAAATGAACTGCGCTACCTCTAAAGAAAGCCGGAGCGCTCTCTGAATCTCGTCTTCTGAATCTGGCACTG
>CAMPET010000086.1:231421-257442 GCA_946803715.1 Beroe ovata | reverse complement strand
ATATTATATTTCGAATTTCGCTCTTCTTTGTATAATACGTTCAATATGTGATCATTGCTCACGATGGATCAAAACAGTATTACCTACTGTTTTCAATGGTTATGTAATCTTAATCACATTCTTATTTCTTATTGTTGCATTCTTATGCATTGCACCATACTATATTTGTTTTGATCAAGTTGAAGTTCAAAGGCTAAAACATAAAGAGAATCTGCGTATATTCCACGTCATGGGGGTGGGTCTAAATTTATTTTGGAGTGTCCAGTTACTGACATGGCGCTATCTGGTAGGTGGGTGGGTGGTTTGGACTTTTGACCAGATAGGGTGATGCCGTCCTTCCCACTTACTGCCGAATACCCCCCGCGGCCACTGACTCGGGAACCGATCATCGGATTGACATGAAATTTTGGTTGTCCGAGTTTCTAATGGTCCCTGAGCTATGGTAGAAGTTTCAAGTCAATTGGTCGATCTGTTTGGGAGCTATACTCAAATGCTTACTCAAACTGACATGTTTTGGGTCGATAAGGGGTTATGGCGGCCCTTAACTGTTGAACTGATTATCGGATTGGCGCGAAATTTTGGTTGTCCGAGTTTCTAATGGTCCTTGAGCTATGGTGGAAGTTTTCAGTCAGTCGGTCTATCCGTTTGGGAGCTATCCTCAAATGCCCACTCAAACTGACATATTTTTGGCGGATGAGGGGTTATGTCGACCCTTGACTTTGGGACCGAATATCAGTATGGCGTGAAATTTTGGTTATCCAAGTTTCTTATGGTCCTTGAGCTATGGTAGAAGTTTCAAGTCAATCGGTCTATCTCTTTGGGAGCTATCCTCAAATGCTCACTCAAACTGACATAGTGACATGTTTTTAGGCGGATAAGGGGTAATATTGGCCCTTAATCTTGTTAAGTGACGTAGAATGGTTTACACGTCACGGAACGTTTTGTATTGGTGTTAGCGGTGAGTAGTGACGTAGAGTTGCGTATATGTCATGGACTATTGTGTAGTGGTGTCAGTGGTAAGCAGTGACGTAGAATGGTTTATACGTCGTGGAATGTAATGTAGTGGTATCAGTGGTACGTAGTGACCTAGAGTGATGTATACGTCATGGAATGTTAACCCATTAAGGACTACGTCCACGTATGTGGACACCTTACCAGTGGTGTATGATGATTGCGCACAATGTACTAGCAAATGATGCCGTTAATAGTAGGTATATTCGCGCAGTAATGTAATTAACGCTCTGATCTTTCACAGAGATCGCGCGCGGTTTCTGCGCGTCCCGCGCTTTCAAGCAAAGAGTGTTTTGTTGAAAATTAATTAGACTAAGATTTTCATTTTAATTATCTGTCAAACCTTTCGTTTCACAGATTCGAGGACTTAACTGGCTAATATCCTTATACGAGAATGGTCTGAATGGGATCCTAGCTGACGAAATGGTACGAGCAACAGATATTGTGACACAACTTCGTCAACGTTGATTTCTCCGTCTAGATTGTATTTAATCACGTGTTTCTCTTCAAACAGGGTCTCGGAAAAACGCTCCAAACGATATCACTACTGGGATACATGAAACATTACCGTAACATCGACGGTCACCACTTAGTTGTTGTACCCAAGTCAACTCTACAGAATTGGAAGAACGAGTTTAGCCGGTGGTGCCCGTCGATCAAGACGGTTGTCCTGATCGGTTTGGAGGAAGCCAGGGTAGGTTCAGAAAGGGTCACTTTTCAGGAGAGTTGTTAGTGTACCTGTTAGTGTACACAACTATTTCCCACGGCCATTATATCATGGGAGGTCACAATGCCCTTCATTTTTAGAAAAAAATCATCGAAGAAGAAATAAAAGATGGCAAGTGGGATGTTCTTATCACGAGCTATGAGATGTGCATAATCGAGAAAGCTGCAATTAAGAAATTCCTATTCAGGTTATAACATTTGATTGTTAACCCATGTGTGTTGGATTGAATTTGTTTGTAGAGAGCTTTTCTGAATAAAATCTTGTGCAGGTATATCGTTATTGATGAAGCACATAGGATAAAAAACGAAAACTCCAAGGTACGTTTGGTTCGTAAGAGTGTGAAACTCAATTAGTTTGTACACACTTTTTGTATTAAACTTTTCTCTGACAGACAGAAAATCCGTTGCGAATGCTAGGATGATTCAGACATAAAGTGAATTTGAAGAATGATGAAACATTTCCGTGTGTTTCACATCGTCATTTCAGCTGTCTCTCGTCATGAGAACGTTCAGATCGACTAACCGTCTCCTTCTGACCGGAACCCCACTTCAAAACAACCTCCACGAACTGTGGGCACTCCTTAATTTCCTCCTCCCAGACGTTTTCGCCTCTTCAGATGTACGTTTTTGCATATTTTCTTAGAATATTATCTATTTCAAAAGAGATGTTATACCACTCTTTTTTCAAAAAAGAGGTGTGATCATACTCTTTGTTCAATGTGATTTTCAGAAATATTCAAAATTCAGGATTTCGACGAGTGGTTCAACTCGAACGACTGTCTGGAAGACGGTGGGATGGTTCAAAAATTGCACAACGTCCTCCGTCCCTTCCTTCTTCGTCGTTTGAAGAGTGATGTGGAAAAGAGCTTGCTGCCCAAGAAGGAAGTGAAGATTTGGGTGGGAATGAGCAAGATGCAGAGAGAGTGGTATGTGATGTTGTGGTAGAGTGGTGCGTGTGGTAGAGTGGTGCGTGTGCTACTGATAGAGTGGTTGTGATAGAGGGATTAGGGGCGATTCAAATCTCAGAAATTGTTTTCCGTGTTTTTGCTTAATCCAAATTTGCAACAGAGACCTTACACTATCTGTTTCTTTATTTGGGGTGGGTCATTCAAAACCCAGTACATATTTACCTATAAAATGTTGAGCCTCAGTTCGACTTTTATCCCAAGGTACACGAAAATACTGATGAAAGACATCGACACGATTAACGGGGCTGGTAACACCGCCAAGACCCGACTTCTCAACATTCTCATGCAGCTGAGGAAGTGTTGCAATCATCCCTACTTGTTTGATGGTGCTGAGCCAGGTAAGCATGAGACACCTTAGCCCTTGAATTCTCTATCTTTCCTTCTATAAAGTTCTATATCGAACCTTGATTTTCACGTATTTGCGCCTTTCCGACCCCTCTTCGGGTTTCTTTAACAGCTCTAAATCACCCCTTGCCTATTTCTCCCTTCATAATCCCTCTCCCCACAATCCCTCCCTCCTTTTACCCACATCTCCCTGACCTTCTCTCCGTAGCAGGACTTTAACACTCTCTGTCCATCTCAGGACCGCCCTACACGACTGACATGCACCTCGTCACTAATTCCGGTAAACTGGTGGTCCTGGACAAGCTACTAACTCGACTTCAGCAGAGGGGATCCAGGGTTCTCATCTTTTCGCAGGTCAGTCTTTGCGTTCTGACAAATTTCTCCCTCAAAACTATCCTCCGGACAGTTGAGAGGAAATTTATCAGTGAGAATTGTTATTAGTGAGAATGTACCGCTTGTGATCTTGAAAGACGACTCTTTTAAGATCTTTTTCAGTTTTCCTCTCATTCCCCCCCTATTTTTTGCTCTATTACTGTACTAATGTTCCATGTGTTCAGATGACGAGATTGATGGACATTCTGGAGGATTATTTGATCTGGCGAGGATTCAAGTACTTCAGACTGGACGGTAGTACCGATCACGAGGAGAGACAGGTCATACAATAGTGTTTTTGTACATTGCTCCGTCATTATGCCATGACAAAACTCATGAAATACATGACTCCTGAGGAAAACTTGGCTTCATGAGTGTAATACTTTTCTCCCCATGATCAGGCAAATATCGACAAGTTCAATGAACCGGGCAGTGAATACTTCTGCTACATGCTATCAACTCGGGCTGGTGGTTTAGGTGAGGGAGAATCACGTTTTGGCGTGGTGCCAGCTTTATTGGTAAAGTCACTGGACTTATCGTAATAAGAGTTGCGTCTGAGTGGCGCGCGCAGGCTGCTCACTGACAATCTATGCACCAATAACTTTGCACAGGAATCAACTTGGCCACAGCAGATACTGTGATCCTGTACGACAGTGATTGGAATCCACAGATGGATCTACAAGCTCAGGTTAGAGGATTGCACAAGAAATATTGTCCATTGATATTCGCACGACAGTCTGGAAATAACTGATCACCTTATTTAATGCAGTCTCTTGCCAAAATATTCGTACTCGGAACCCGCCCCTCTACTGCTATTTCTACTATGCTATATCAACTGTTGAGATGGTCACTAATATCCCCAATTCGCAGGATCGTGCCCACAGAATCGGCCAGAAGAAACAGGTAGTTATCTACAGATTCGTCACGGAAAACACGGTGGAGGAACGAATCATCGAGAGAGCGGAAATGAAGTTGAAACTCGATCATCTGGTCATCCAGCAAGGTAAGGGAGGGGAAATAAGCTGGCACAGCTCCAATAGATTTGGTTTCTGATCCGAGTAATATGAAATCTGATAATTTATGTAGTGTATTCCATCATGTATTGTATTCCATCATGTATTGTATTCCATCAGGACGTCTGGTGGACAGCAATAACAAGGTTCAGAAGGAGGAAATGCTCTCCTGGATAAGGACAGGAGCAGATTTCATCTTTTCGGGGTGAGCCTAATTTTAACATATGGAGAAATGGGTTCTTGTTCCATAATGGAATGAGGTTTGAGTTAATAGGAAAATAGCTCAGGTTTTGGGATTGATTGAGCAACTTTTTCCTTACCATATTCAAGTATTAATTAAGGTCCTACATATTTGTCTCATTTCCCAGAAAAGACAGTACAGTCACAGACGAAGATATTGAAGCACTCATCAGTCGAGGCGAAAAGAAGACGGAAGAACGTAACAAGCTACTCGAAGAAAAAACAGAAGAAAACCTCAAAGGGTTCAGCATGGAAGACTCAGACTACACCCTCTACAATTTCGAAGGGGTTAACTACAAGGAGAAACAGAAGACCTTCACTCACTGGATCGAGCCCCCCAAGCGAGAACGAAAAGCCAATTACCACGTGGATTCGTACTTCAGAGACGCTCTCCGGACTTCGGAACCAAAGGCCCCAAAAGCACCGAGACCCCCGAAACAGCCAACAGTCCAGGACTTCCAGTTTTTCCCACCGAGACTCTTCGAACTGTTGGATCAGGAGATATACTTTTACCGGCAGCAGGTGAATTACAAGGTTCCCATGAATAGCGAGATGGCGAAGGAGGAAGCGAAAGCGATACAGAAGGAGGAGCAGGATAAGATAGACAACGCGGAACCGCTCAATGATGAGCAGGTTTGTGATGGATTGATGCAGTTCAAAGATGAATATCGATCAATTTGAATCTGCATTTTATCGGTCCTTATTAGTCTTGACAGACTTTCCGTTGATCTCATTCAAAGTTTCCAACCTCTATTCTCTGTCCAGACAGCTGAGAAGGAAGCCCTGCTCCAAGAGGGATTTATCAACTGGAACAAGAGGGACTTCAACCAGTTTGTTAAGGCGTGTGAGAAGTGGGGAAGGGAGGATATTGATAACATAGCCGGTGATGTCGAGGGAAAAACGCCTGAAGAGGTAATTTGAGAGAATCAAACAAACAAATTTGTGAAATTTTGCCAAAAAAGGAAGTTCATGAAACTGAAATGTTGCCAAGCAGATCAAATGACGGGTTTAAAGATTGATACAATTCACTGCGTGTGCGTGATAGACTTTGGCCTGAGCTATTATGCGTTTTCCAGGTGAAAGCGTACATGGAGGTATTCTGGGAGCGGTGTAACGAGCTCCAAGACGTTGATAAGATCACCAGTCAGATTGAAAGAGGTTAACATGATTCGTGAATAATTGAGGATGAGTGATGAAAGTGAGATTTGGGAAAGTGTCGCTTTATGATTTTTCACGGCTCGGGACACTGACATGTATAACTTCAAACGCGCGGACTATAAATGTACCCAAATGTAACGTGACGTCATACTCATTGCAGGAGAAGCAAAGATAGAACGTCGTCAGAACACACGTCGAGCTCTGGAAGCAAAGATGTCGCGATACCGCGCACCTTTCCACCAGCTGAAGATTCAGTACGGAACCAATAAGGGAAAACACTATAATGAGGAAGAAGACAGGTCGGTCGCCATAGCAACGCGTCGTTTAGCAACGCGTGATTTATAAATCACGTGACTAAGTAAGTGTGAAATTGTGTTTTGTTCCATGAAAACTCACGCGTTATGATCCTCAGGTTCCTGGTTTGTATGTTGTATCAGCTCGGAATTGATAAGGAGAATGTGTACGATGAGCTGAGAACAGAAGTAAGGGCGTCGCCTCTCTTTAGATTCGATTGGTTCCTCAAGTCTAGAACTGCTGCCGTGAGTATTGACGTTGACTCTGAACTTCAATTGGTAATACGAGCTATGATCGATGTTATGATCTTGTGACGTTTCGTAGGCATATCACCTCGCCCAAGGTGTTGAATGCCCCGTCTTGACACCATGGACCATGGTGTGTGAGTGTGACACCATCTACTGACACCTCTAGGAGCTACAACGGCGATGTAACACGCTTATCACACTGATTGAACGGGAAAATGTGGAGCTGGATGAGAAGGAAGGGAAGAAGAAGGGACCTCTTCAGAACAAGAATAAGAATAGCAGTGGGAACTCCACTCCTACCCAGGTAAAGAAAAGTTGTGTGTGTGTCTGTGTGTGTGTGTCTGTGTGTGTCTGTGTGTATGTGTCTGTGTGTATGTGGGTCCTGGCCATGTGCCAAAAAACTAAAGATATCTCCGCTGTGTGTGCAACATCGCATGGAATTGGAATTGAAGTACGAATTATTCTTCATTCATCTTTATAATTCTCCTACTCAGAAACGAAAAGCGGATGTTTTGGTGAAGAACATGGGCAAGAAGCCCAAGAAGTAAGCACGGTCAGACTCATCTCAGTGAATTGGACAGCGCATTCCGATTTTTGACCCAGATCCCGATCACATACTCAGTAATCCCTCTATATAACCATTATTATAACCTCTTATTCAAATTGGTTATGGCTTGGCATTTAGTTTTACTTTTACTTACATTGGCTGTAGGCCGGGACATTGGACATTGATCATCACCCTAATGTCCCTAATGTGCATTAAGCAATTTCACTTTCAGTGATCAGATGATCATTGATCATTCTACTTCTAGTTTCATTTGATGCTGGAATATTTTGCATTTGCCGCACAATTTGATTTTCATTTTGTTAATGTGTTAACAACTGAAGCTTGCCGGATGTTATCTGTCCGCTGTTTCTTGCGCGCGCAAGAAACAGTGGACAGATAATATAACATCCGGCAAACTGAAGCTTCACTGATCAATATTATTTGTACGGTGCATTTAGTGAATAGTGCGGTGTTAATGTGAGTGTGAACGTGATCTGATCTTAAGAAATATGAATCACGAAATTAAATACAGATGCAGTGCATCTGATCTGATGCACTGCACTGCACACTGCGCCATGGCCATGCCGGGGTGTAGCGAGTGCGGCCTGTATAATACAGTGTATATTGCACATATAATGTTCGCGCGGCACGACCTTGTTGAGCCTCGCACGCATCGGCACGTCCACATCATGATCACATAATGCTATACTTTTGGAAGCGCACAGGCTTAACTGATACTTTTTAGCTCTATAACTGCAACGTTTTTTTCAAATTTTATCTGACCTCTGTAATTTTCGCGCGCGGATCTCTCTGACATCAACATTTGATGATCATTATGAAAGCGCACGTCTTGTCTGGCGATGCTAGACCGCTGATGCAAGCCGCGAAGCGGCTTGCGTCAGAATAAGTTCGAGAATAAGTTCGAGAATAAGTTCGAGAATAAGTTTGAGCCGCGCGCGCGCAAAACGAAATTCTCGACAGGGGCTATCATCGATCGACAACGCACGTCGAATTGCTCTGCAGTTTTTCGGAATAATTACATAAAAAATTTAATTTATTCAATTTCATTATTCAATTTCCTTATTCACGATCATTACTAGATTTTTTTCACACCATTTACTAGATATACTGGAACTTTTCATTGGTGAGACTCAGACAATGATACATAAAAGAACTAACTTCTACTGCAGACTTTTGAATCATTGAATCAGTGAAGAATTATTTGTCTCATTAAAGAAATATAAAAACTCTTTGTCTCATTTACTTGCCCCAGTTGCATATCTGAGATCAGAAACACTCAATTTGCATAATCCATATCATACATGCATCACATGCATCCATATCATACATGGATCATATGTGACGTGTCTCACTGATAAATATGAGATGTTCTACTTCAGAAAAAGCATCAGCTTATGGTTCTGTATACAGTCACCTTTCCAGAGTACAATTCTCCACTTTGAAGCAGTTATTAAATTCAAATGTCACAAATATTCTGTATCAGAATTAATTGATCAGAAATTTCTTCAGGTAATGTGCTTCCATAAATGAAAAAGATGTATGTTTAATTTCATGAAGATATGACCATGGCATCAATGTCAACGGAACTGTGCTTAGTTTGCAAAGATGCAATGGACAGGTACAAGATTAATGTTCCATTGCCCTTCAAGATTTGACGACAATTTTTCAGAATATGAGAATTGAGACACTGCCCAAACTGTTAAGCTCATTGAGATTTTTTTCAGAGTTGACTGTGACCCGAATATCACCCTCCCTGCAGTGGGGAGAGTTCACATGAATTGCTTCAGATGTCAGATGTGTGGTATTCCTTTGAATCTCACTACTTTCAGGTCATATATATACCCATTTACCTATCTAAATTCAATATTTTACGTTAACCTATTACAGGAGTGATTTAGGTACCTACTCTTTTTCAGGTTTGAGAACCATTCCATGTGCCTAACATGTCCAAATCATAGAGGCACAGACATTGATGTTTCTGGGGCTGTTACTAAGTTCAAGGTATGCCCCTCGAGATTGTATGTGATGTAGGGCAAGTGCCATGTTGTGGCTATGGCATTGTTCATTATTCAAATCTGTTATCAAATTTGGATCAATGTTACCTTCTTTCATCAGGGGAGATTTTGTCCAGCTGCATTACTAGCCGATTTTCAAAACTCTGGATCTCTCCCTAATGACAGGTAGGATTACATGCTAGATATGAATATACAATGATTAAAATTAAAGTAGAAAACTTTCCCGAAGAAAAACATTGAATTTTAGGATCAACGAGACTACACGTTCATTTGCTATGATGCAATATATTCGTACCATATGGCACCATATATGATTATGTGAATTGTAAAAGGTACATACCTAAGTGCTATAACTGTAATCATTTCTTGTTACATTATCGGTAGTAGGTATTTATTTGGAAATATGTTGCATACATGTATCTATAATATTATGTGTGGCGACCCTCCCCTATATATTTTGCAATCTGCATCAAAAAGCAAGCTTGAGTTGTGAGCAATTATACTGTATAAGGCATGGACTATCTTATTGAGTTCTGTATTGTGTGTGAATCTGTGTGTGTATGTGATTGAATGGAAGCACTCTATGTGTGAGAGTTTAGGTGTGAATTAGCATTGACACTTACATCTCACAAATACCAAATAATCACGACATGTTTCCTAATTAATGCCATTGGATCAATCTGCTCTCAATTGTAATCAATCTGAAAGGTCTGCCGCTGACTCTCTCGACTATGGGTCCTCCTACATCGAAACAAGTTCGGAGCGATTCATGGCTGAGCTGCGGAGTTTTCAGAGCATCATACTGGCAAAATCGCAGATGAAGGTAGGGACAACGGCCTTTGTAAACTGACGCCTACAACGTCGCAGGAAAATAGAAAAAGAGTACAATTATCTCAAGTTTTCTTCAATCCTGTAGCCCAGCCTTCCGTCGCCTATTCCCTCTATCTTTAATCGATTCCATGACCTTTATTCTATTCTTTCCAGGAGTGTTTTCAAGATGTACCACCCAAAACAAATTGCATAACGAGTAACCACCTGAACACTAACAAGTTGTGTGAGTGTGACGAGAAGTTCTGGATTGAGATTCCCTCGCATGAGGTCACACCAATTGAGGTATTGGGGAGGATCAAATCAATCTGGGCTGTACGGGTAGGGGGTAGAACAATATGTGGTTGTAGGGTTAGGGGATAGAACTAAGAACAACCTGTGGGGGTAGAACAACCTGTGGTTGTAGGGTAGGGGGTAGAACAGCCTGTGGTTGTAGGGGTAGGGGGTAGAACAATCTGTGGTTGTAGGGGGTAGAACAATCTGTGGTTATAGAGGTAGGGAGTGGAACATAGTATAATTTTAGAGGTTTTAGATGAAAGATTCCCTGCGAATACCGCATGTATCTGGATCTTGGAAAATATTGATTCCGTTTTCTTTCCTCTTTCCCCCTTTCCTCCCCTTCCTCATCCCCCTCTCCTCTCCTTCACGATTACTCTTCCCCCAGATCGAACTTCATGAAGATGATATTTATCGTGTCCACTTTAACGGGTTTGATCACTGGAACTATTACACAGTAGAAGATGGAGCGGGGCCGTGCATTCTGAGTTTCAAACAGGAGGTTTCTTCAGAGAGAAATGTTTTTTGTTTCTAGGAAAACGATGTTTTTCTGTGGTTATACGGCTAGCTATGTTTCGTGGATGTTTCCCGTCTTATTTCATGAAAACGAAAGATAGGGATCAATGACCTTGTTATGAGCGGTTCATATTGGACACGATCTTTAGTATCTATAGAGCTTGTTTCTATACGCATGGCAAACTTCATCAGAACTGTATAAGCTTTCTAGAAACCAGAGTCGGGTGAAATAACCTTGCAACGGAGGAAATAACTTTGCAACGGAGGAAATAACTTTGCAACGCAATTCCCAGGTAACAGCCGGTACGAGAGAGCACTTCCGGATACTTGTCAGGGGCTACTGTCACATTGCTCACGGTCTTATACAACCGACAGCCATTTCCGCTAACAGGTCCCGTAAGAATACCATGTAGTTATACCATGCATGTTTCGTAAGAAAACTCTCACCATGCGATACCTACCATGACGCTTCTCCCAGTGTTTTGATCGAAAGTTATAGAATTAAATTCGTTTAACCGGGGTTATGTAACAGAATTGGCACTTTAATAAATACAAGGAATTGCTATTTCAATTCCGTCATGAATCATGATGAAATGACGATCAGGAGTAATTCATATCAGGAGTAGCTCATATATCACTGTAGCTGTATTTACAGATATGAACGTGAAGAGGTGGTGAGGGCCGTTGGAAAGGAAATGGGATTCACCAACCCATTCGTTATGGTATCACACAGTCGCGCTAAGAGAGAGCTGCTGAAGCTGGACGAGGCGTTTTTCAAACGACAATTCAAGGTGCGGTTTATTGGAATGTGATATCGGTATAATAGATCGTGGTAGTCATGATTGTGTCTGGGTCTATAGAAATTGGTAATGCTTTTCACACCCTACCTCAAGTAGTATTAAAAAGTTTAATTAACACAAAGATTATCATGGAACATGATGTGTACAATGTAGAACATGTACGTGTATTGTGTTGATGTTGATGAGCACATCAAAGGTACGAGGTATCATTGTCCAAATTTTTCTCAGATTGTGCAAGTCTTATGATATGATGATGAGTGTTGGACATCAGAATTATCATATGTGAAGTGAGATGTGGATGTGAAGTAAGGGTGCTACTCAGCCATTTTGATGAATCATGTTTTGAGTAGATCATTACTCACTGCCTTTAGAGATCTCTCGTCCCTTCAACCCGAAACCCTGTTCTACAAAACGCCACCCCATTCCCAAAACCCCAAATTCTATAGCCCCATCTCCTCAAGGAACCACTCCCTTCTCATCCCAAGTACCACCTCTCTCTCTCTGTCCACCAGGTGGGCGTGGTCTATCTGAAGGAGTATCAGAGCAGCGAAGAAGAGATTTTCAGTAACCTACCCGATAGCTCCAGATTTGAGGACTTCCTTCGACTCCTTGGGAAAAGGTAGGCTGATCTGCCACCGAAATCTACACTGAATGTTTTACGTTGATTTACGGGATGATTAAGGTTTGATGGGCTATGAAAAATTTATCATTTTATAATGCAACAGACCGAAATGGCTATTTCCTAGATAATTTCATTTCAAATCAATGATTTGTCAATAGACATGACATCTCTCACCAGAACATTTTTATTGCGATCGTCAGGGTCACGTTGAAGGGGTTCAAAGGGTTTCGCGGGGGATTGGATGCCATCAGTAACCAAACCGGGACAGAGTCTGTCTTTACCACGTGGAGAGGTTTGAAGCTAATTAATTGGCCAATTAGTTAATTGATTAATTAATTTCTGGAGGAACGAGTTAATGTTTACTTGCAGCTGTGTGAGCGTTTTGATTGCAATTCCTTGTTTTGCATGAACTTTTCATGCAATAGGTATTCCTGCCACTAACCACTACTTAGAAAAATACCCCCCCCTTAACTCTTCTTGAAACCACTTTGCAATCTGCCACAGATTTAAATCGTTGCTAACCCCACCCAACAGTTCCTGTATAAAGCCAAATATAGAGAACGAATGTTCAATTTTCATTTGAATGAAGCTGCTTTTAAATGAAATGTATTTTAGTTGGTCTCTTGAAGTAGGGCCAGATTGAATTTGAAATGAGAGAGTTATTATGAGAAATGTCAGAATATTATGAGATTGAGAATATAAGACTGTCGATTTACCTATGCAGGACAGCTGTGTCAACAGCAGTTGAGTGTTGTCATATGTGATATGTTAACACTTAGCAGTCATATGTTTACAGTTAATGAGGTGTTTCCATGGTAACTATTACAGGAAATGAGTTCATGTTCCACGTGTCAACGCTCCTTCCGTATTCTTATGAGGATCCACAGCAGGTAATGCGGGAAAACCAACTTGACACCAGTTCCCCAAAAACAGTGCTTGACACCACTTATCAACTGTGATCAATGTTTTTTGACACAGCTTGACACCACTTGAGTCCACATCCCTTGACACCACTTGAGTCCACATCCCTTGACACCACTTGAGTCCACATCCCTTGACACCACTTTAGTCCACATCCCTTGACACCACTACCACTCATTGACACCATGTTACTCCACATTCTTCTTTGCTGGAGACCACATTAGCAACAACGTGCTAAGTCCACGAATGCATTAAACTGTGACTGTAGTAGTAGCGACCTATGTATAATTGATACGGTCGTGTATGTAACTTACACTACATCTGTGCAGTGCACACACACACACACACACACACACACACAACCTCATCGTTTTCAGCTACAAAGAAAGCGTCATATTGGGAACGATATTGTGTGTTTGGTGTTTCTTGATGGGCCGACAGTTCGATTCAGACCGTCATGTATAAAGTCGCATTTCCTACACGTATTTATTGTGGTGCGACCTGTGAGTTCAGGTGGATACAACGTAAGTGACACAGATTAATTCATAGATGTACAAACTTTATCTTCACTTGAATGAGTTTATCAAGATTACAATAGGCTCAATTTCTTCAAACTTTAATCAAGTTTTCGCACCTTTTGATGAGCTCTGATCTGCGTGAGATATAAATAAATCGAACTTATTTCCCCAAAACACATTGCCACGACTTGCTCTGCAAATGCCAATTTTGGTATAAATACTGCAGTTGTGCTCAAATGAATTTGTCCCATTTTGATGTGGGACCACACAACTCAACGTCGCGCGCGAAAACAAAATCTAAATAGATAGCGCGCGCACGCGAGTTATTTGTTTCAAGTTGTAGAATTCACTCAATTTGCCAGTTTACGCTGGCAATGTGTTCTGCAAGACAAAATCCGGTTTTTAAACTCGGAAACATTTCCCCAGGTTTCCCTCGTAGCAAAGAATGGTGTCAAGCTCTTCGGTCCACAATGTAGTCCAGATTATGTCTTCCAACGTGTGCGTATCACACTATTCCTGACATTTGCTGAAGATTGATGCAGATATACTCTATTGTTAACCGTTTTTCCAATCACTAGGACAACAATTTCCGCGATTTCATTCTCTGTAAGATTGTCAACGGTCAGCATTCTGCTTACAACGCTTCTAAATTCAAGATAATGATCGAAAGGACGCGGCATCAGATGTTAGGTTTGTTCCTATGAGGGTATTTGAAATAACTTGAATTAGATCATCATTATAATTGAAATAGATCCTCATTCTCATTCCAATTTAAGGTGATTTGGTGATGCTTAATTCAGGTGATTTGGTTCAAAAGTTCAAAATCGACACAGAATCGAAGAAACGGGACTGTCATATGGAAAACGGGTACAAATTCGTGAATTCCGCTGTATTTTATCATCAAGATAGTTTCTGGCTGAAAGTTATTTTGTGAAATCTAACCTCAGTCGAGGAACTTGGCTTCCATTTGGCGCAGTCCGACCCCAATCTCCACTCCTTGACGCTGTGTTTGAACGATACGAGAACGCTAACAAACTGGGGAAGGATTTGGAAAGCGAGTACATATCCAACTCCCTGACAGAACTGTGCGATGTGGTGATCGTAGCGGGGAAGAATAAGAGTTTGCTGTTTGGTATCCGGGCGATCATGGCTGTTAGGTGTCGGTACGTTGTAAGCTGGGACAAAGGTTGACATGAACATAAGTACATTACCCCTCCACTTTCTCACTTACCACCCGCATTTCAATTTACCAGAGTGCTCCAGAAGTTGCTGGTGACTGCTCCACTTCACGATTTTGACAGTCGGATTCTCCGTCCTAAAGAGAGACGGGAGTATAATCTCAATCCCTCTGACGGTCCCCGCAAAAACAAGGCCTCCACCTCCGTTCACAGCGAAAAGCAGAAAATAGCCCTTCCAAAAGTGAGATAAAATCGTTCGAATGATCATTGATTTTCCAAGTTTTATTCCTTCGGAACAAGAGGATTTTTCTAAATGGATTATTAATGCAGCAGCTTTATTTATCATTTCTGTGGAAGTGCAGGTATAGAAACTTTCATTTTTCTCCGAATGGATAGCATATTAAACACGAAATGCCCTGCCCTGCCAGGTAGTTGTTGAAGAGTTTGAGGGAAAAGTTATGAGTGTGGTACTACAGTACATTCACACGGGTAGTTGTTACATTGTCACCAGTCATCTTCCTAGCCTTATAGCGGCTGCAGACAGGTTTGTTTGGAAAAGAGTCACTCAGAATATTCCCGAGTTTCTGAAAAGAATTATCGCTCCCAATTCCCTCAAATTTGATCTCATCCGGTCCAATCGTTCGTATCATTATCCATTGTACGAACAATTGTACGATGTTGGGCATTGGTATCAGCTGATATTGAAGTAATGACTATAACTTGAGAAACGCACTCCTAAAGAAGCAACTTTAATTCCCAGATTTGATCTGCCAGAGCTCAGGGAAGCATGTCTGAAGATCCTCCCCTCTGCTATCTCATTTGAGACTGTGATCGACATGCTCAACGCAATGGAACATAACATCCAGTACAAATCTGTGAAGAGTATGCTACACAAGCTACTACAGTTTGTTGATCAAAATATCAGAGAGGTAGGGAAGGCCAGTGCATGGGATCGGGGGTGGGGTTTTCTTGAAAATTATCTGAAATCATCCAATAGGATGACACAGAACCTCTATGACATTTCAACTTCATCCCGTACATTTCCCTGTCTCCCAATAGGTTCTGAGTCTTCCCAAGTTCTGCAGTCTCTCGGAGCACGTTCTCCAGTTGGTGTTTGCCCGGGATCTGGACATTGATGAGATTGCCAAGTTCAATGCTGCAATCAGATGGGGAAAAGCTTTTGTTGCCAAGCATGATGGTAAGTAAATTCATGGTAGAAAACGTAGTATTTGAAGATTATTGTGAGAGCCATTACCAATTTTCTTACCGACAAAGATGGCTTACCGGAACTTAACAAGACGATTTGTTGCCAGATCGCGATTTGAAGACTGTGCTACAACAATTGATCAACAAGATCCAATTTCATCTCATTAAGCCCCGAGATATAATGCAGGTTTGTTTTCTTATCTTGATTCTAAATGTTCACCAGCCATGTGAATGGCAGCAAGGTGAAAAGAATTTCCATCCAGCAGCTGTTTATCAGTTTCAGTTTCACGAAGCCCTGAACATCAAAAGCAACATTCTCCACCTCTAGATAGCTCCTCACTTCGAATTTTATGCCGATATCAGATAGCTTCCCCTCTTCATTTTTTCATCCCCATTTCAGATAGTATACCCCTCTAGAGTGGTGCCGGAGCACCGGTTAATCATCGCCCTGGCGTTCCAGGCTGATCCCAGGTCCGTGGAGGGAATCAAAGGTGCTCCCGTCCTCGAGCATACCGTGTAGAGCTTCATTATAATAGTGGCAGACTTGTGTCTGGTTCGGGTGGTATGTAATTGGAGTGAAGTTGTTGGGGTCGTTACTCGTTCCGATGTCGTCGCGGTTGTTGTGGTGAGGGCAGAGGCGTGTTAAGCATGAGTGTTGCAGAAGTTGCCAGGGAGACCAGAGACATGGACGTTCGCGTTAACAAGGCAATTCGATCCGATCCGATCAGCATGAGCATTCACTGAGAGTAAAACATGATTAACCCAGAGATGGTTCCGTGATTCATGATTCGTGCAGGGGATAACATATTCTAACACTTAGAATATACAAGTACAACATCTTCTCGTTGTAATGGAGTACTGTTTAGGCACTCGTTGTTTAACACAAGGAAACAACGAGACTTATAAAATCGACTTTGGTCAAGACAGAGTGGTTATGTGCCTAGCCTGGCGAACACGGTGGAGATCCTTGCTGTACGGCATGTTAAACAAGGAATCGAAACCGTGGGGTTCCGTACAGACCACTCTGTCACAGAAGTTGATAGCCTAATCACATTACAGTCATACAGTGTAAGTGCAACAGTTGTGCAGTCCAATCAGACATTGAGACATACTCTTCGAACGATCAATAACATGGCAATATGTGGCATGGACCGGGACATTGGCATAGAAGAAAGGCGGCGCATATCATTGCATCAATCATGTGCATTGCATAATGCATATAATTATAATTGTCATGTGAATGTGATGACCATGACACATGACTGATGACATGGACACAGAATCAGATAAAGATTCTATTATTATTCATGATCTGAATTCTAAATACAATTCAAATATTTTGCTACAAATGCAATTGCAATCTCAGAAAATTCAAGATCGATCATTTGGTCATAATTTGCAATTCAATTGATATGATATCAATATTTAAATAAAAATATTCGAGTTGATTTATTATTTTAGTATTATACTGGGTGCGATCTGTTCCCGCGCTGCGTGACCCAAATACTCCGCGCGCGCTGCGCGTCTCCGTGGTGATCTTTCTACGACTTTTCAGTTCACTGAGTAGAACAGGGGCGCGCAACGTGTGCACAGTGCGATCACAGATCATCTGTGCATGAAAAAGTCGTAAAATTAAAAACCACGGAGACGCACAACGCGCGCGGAGAATTTTGGTGATGATCGGATATGGATCACAATTTAATTACGCAGCACTGAGCATTGTCGATCGCATTGATGTTGTCTGGCGATGCTATAGACCGCTGATGCAAGCCGCGCGCGCGCGCGCAAAACGAAATTCTCGACAGGGGCTATCATCGATCGACAAGCATTGATGATTCAATGCAGATAGACCCTGCGGCCTGCCGAGAATTTTGTTTCGCTTTGCGCGCGGCGCAAACTTGGCGGCTTGCATCAGCGGTCTGGCATCGCCCGTCAACACTAAGCACGGAAACAGTTTGCGCCGCGCNTTGATGTATATCAAAATATTTATTTATTTATTTATTTATTTTATTTATCAACAACTGCAATTCAACAAGTCCCTTGCTGCTTGTGCGCTGTGCTATGATATTGCGCGTTGTAGTTGCATAATTACAGGTCACGTGACAAATACAAATCACTCACAAGGAGAACTTTCCCGAAGTCCATTTTCAAAAAGCTTGGCACCCTTGGAATCAGGTCTAGGTCATCGAGATCTACAAAAAGAGTAATGTGCCTCAAAAAGTTTGATTATTGGGTGCACCCTAATCTTCTTCATGATATACTGATACTGCCACCAGCTACTTGATAATTGTATAAGTGTGAACCTTTGTTCAACCTCTAAATCTTTTCTCTAATTCAAGATAGCTGCTTCTATGGTTAGATCAAAGCAGAAAGACTTAAAGGAGATTTTCAGTTCTCACTCAAAGTTACATGGACCTAATGAAAATGAATCTGCAGAGGAATTGGTCAACGAAGCAGCTGGTAAGAATCATTCTTCTTTAAATCAATGAGTGATCAGATATAGCTCACTCGGTTTCATTCTACTAAAAGTCTCCTTATTAGATGATGGTCCTGCTAGCAAGCGTTCCAAAATTACTGATGAGAGTGGCAAAGGATCTAAGAGGAAGAAGTCGGTTTTGTCTCAGAAGCCTCTCAAATGTGACATTTGCAAGCAGGTGATTATTTAATGAGATGAATTAAGCATTTATTTTTGCATGATATGACCTGAATCAGTGTCGAGAGGTTTTAGACATACAAAAGCTTAAATTGAATCGTATGCTTTTGTTGCTGACAACATCTGCTCAGTTGTTGGACTCTCAATCATTAACTATGTTCTCTGGAGATACAAGTGATGCTGTGGAGGAATTCATTGCACTAGCTTCAGAGACGCTGTCTATATTTGATGGAGAAAGCAATGGTAATATCATACTTGTCATATTCCTCCCTTTTCCATCATGTGAAATGACAAAATGGGCTATCCAGTGAAGGGTTTTATAGTGAAATATGCCCTATTATGTTCAATGAAATGCAATGATTTCTCTAGGGGATGAATGGAGTGACAGACCCCAACATAGAATAACCAACTTCACCATCTATGATGAATATGGGCATTTATGCCCCTTTGACACAGGTAATGCACTATCAATGGAAATATGTGTTCCACTTTTGCGTAACTGAGTGTGTGTGACTTACCAAATGGATGAAAACTATTTTCTCGTGATGGAAACTGTTCTCTTTGCAGGTCTTATTGATCAGAACGTTCACCTGTACTTCAGTGGGTACATAAAACCTATCTATGACGATTCCCCATCCCTCACTGGTGAGAAAAAGTCTTATATTTGTCTTGAATCCTTGTAATTTCATGGTATATGGTAATGTTTGAGACTTCAACTTTGGATTTAATCTGAAAAAGGGCTGCAAATGTTTAACCTAGTGTTTGTAGATTTTCGGCTAGTTCTCATAGCTCTTACACTGTCTTCATGTAATGCCTGGAAGATTTGTGACCTGTTCTCTTGGTATATTTCACCTTATATCCTATTGAAGGCGGAGTGTATGGTACTAGACTTGGACCGATAGACTGCTGGTACATAGCTGGTTTTGACGGGGGTGAGAAGGAGCTGATAGGCTTCACAACCAGTGAGTAGTTTTGTTGTCATTTAGAATCATTTATCAGTGAAGAATCCATTCATAATTGATTGAGGATCGTTATAGATATTGCATAAGTTTACCGATAGTTCATGATGCCAAGGATAGCTCATGATGCTTTCAATAGCTCATGTTGCTATTTTCAGTGTATGCGGACTATCTTCTTCTGCAGCCGAGTGATCAGTACATTCCAATATTCGATACTCTGAGAGAGAAGACATTCCTCAGTAAAGTTGTAATTGAAATTCTTGAGGAGGATCCAGGTAACACGTGCGCGACACGTTACTCGACGTCGTTCAATCAACGTCATTGACACCACTCTGACGAGTTGACACCACTCTGACGAGTTGACACCATTTTGAGGCATTGACGCCACTTTTGCGCGTTGACGCCACTTTGGCGCGTTGACACCACTCTGACGAGTTGACACAATTTTGGCGCGTTGATACCACTCTGACGAGTTGACACCACTTTTGCGCGTTGACACCACTTTTGCGCGTTGACACCACTTTGACGAGTTGACACAATTTTGGCGCATTGACACCACTCTGACTAGTTTACACCACGTTGGCGCGTTGACACCACGTTCATTGTGCCGTGTTGATACCGCTTCCACGACCGTTCATCCAGTCCAATTCCCGCACATTTTCCTTTGACACCACATTTGCCCAGAGTTAACGCTGGAAGATCTGATCATCTCCGTTCAACTTGCCGTCCCACCGGAGAATTGTGTCAAGTTTACGGACGAAACTCTGCTGAGACACGCCCAATTTCTCGTGGAGCAAATAGAGAGTTACGATTTGGTAAGTGATGCCGACCTGGTTATAGTGGACAGTTGGTTTTCGGTTAATGGTACCAATCGTCACCAATAATTATTAATTATTTACCATTAACCAAATCGTAACTTGCAATCTGGATTCTGGTTATATTGTACTTTGTAGCAATTGCGATCTGGTTTAGGTATAGTCGTGTTGTGTTGAGGGTTCAGCTAACCTGAAACAAGAGCTGCTTTGAGGTAGTGGTTATAGGGTGCAGACTATTTTGGTGTCTACATTGATGAGTAACTGAGGCGATTATTTCCACTGCGCTAAGACGTTTGTTGTGACACCTTTTTAGGTGACATACACGCTCTGACACCTATTTCAGGCAGCAGGTGACAATGACGACCTTCTCATAACAATCCCAGCTGTGAGAAGTCTGATAGAACTAGCTGGTGTCACACTTGGTGATGAAGCGGTGTCAAGAACAGCGGTTTCAAGGGAGAGAGGAGGGGTGTCAAGAGCTGATACTACCCGACCACCACGCAGACCTGTCATCAAGAAAGCTGACAAGGTAAGTGTCACGAAAATGTCAGCCCCGTCATGATAATCTCGCTCAGCCATTTAAATCTATTAAGCTAGATTTGATCGCATGAACTTTCGTAGTATGAAGGAATCACATCTTTCAAGTCAAAACTTCGAAAGATAATAAGCATTGAAGCGATCCATCAACCGATATAATGATAAATGTCGGAGGAAGTAATTCGTAGCATAGTTGACCGTATAATAGGAATGGAGTTTGATTCTGTCAGAAAAATTTCATTATTTCAGAGTGGTAAGACAAAGAGCACAGATATTTCACACGCCACTGTAACTCCTCTAGTTGCAGCAACATTTGAGGGACTGTTCATCGATCAAATGAATGACATGGTATGCGTGTGTACCAATCGTATTCTACCCGTAGTATGTTTCATATCTCTTTTGATGCCTCAGATTTGTAATTATTCGATTTATCTAATCCTGGATTGACGTCGAAAGCTCTTAATTCCATATTAATGCTCTTAATGCCATTTTACTATCGGAGCGGACGAATCATTTACCGAAAATAATGCAAATGTTTCTCAGAATCGTAGGAAACGGTGCAATGATTGTGCTGCATGTAAGTCTTCTGATTGTGGGAGTTGTGCAACTTGTAAAGATATGATCAAGTTTGGAGGTGAGGGGAAGAGGCGACAAGCATGTGTCAACAGGAGGTATGTTTATTGTTAGATGCGAAATTCATTGGGTTAATTGATTCTACCGTACATTCGTTTGTATCTTTTACTTTCAGTTCAGATGTAGGGAAGATCCCTTTTGGCATCTTTCATTCATGCAGACTGCAGTTCATTCCGAGAATTCCAACCATGCCGCAATGTGACACAAAGTGTGACTTGGTGCGCGGGCGCGACATCCATACGACATTTTCATGACGAAACCCATCTATCTTATACAGTTTTGGCGGCTGACGCGCTGCATGCGCGCGATCGACGATTGCATTTATTTTGCTTATGCGCGCGCTGCGCTTGAGTGTTCATTCTCGTGACTTCAGACGCGAAGATTTCTCAGTTCCCGAGATTCTCAATCACCAAGTTTCAGGTGTCCTAATATGGTGATTCAGACAGCCAAGGAAAACTCCGTAGATCGAACAGATTTTGCGCCAAAGAATGGTGTCTTCAAGGGAAATAGCGAAAGCGGTGACAGACAGCATAAATCCGTGTCAAGCAAGATTGAGGGTAGAATTGTTGGTGACGTTATCAGAAAGGGAGGTCGGTTTTTCTCGAATGTTTAGATGGAACTGTTTACCACAATTAAAACATTTTGCTGACACTATTCTTCTCACGTCATCGTTTTTCGCTGACACCACTTTTCGCTGACACAGCTTCTCTCTGACACCACTTTTCGCTGACACCACTTCTCTCTGATTTACTCTGACTTTATACGACCAATCACACAATTTCCAGGTAATGAATCCTATTACGGCTCTGCTCAAGTTGGTGACTCGACCGTTTCCCTTGGAGACTACGTTGCCATAGCTCCTGACACCAGCGACATACCCGATTATGTGGGAAGAGTGGTGTCAATATCCAGGAAGGGGACTGCGGAATCGGTCCACGTCCACTGGATGTGGTGAGCATTTTGTTTCTTGCTTGGAGGCACATTCAGTCATCATCAGTAACACATACGTGTCAATTGTGAGGAATTCAGTGTCAATTCTGAGTGTCAATCAAGGAATATAGTGTCAATTTAACTGTTGTTTGACACCACTTCCCATCCCATATAAGCGGTGTACAAGATACAGTACTCGGTGACGCACATGACACCTCGGAGCTGTTTCTCTCCGATCTCTGCGATACCGTCCCCCTGGGATCCCTAGTCGGGAAGGTTGATGTTGAGTACAGGCCACCGCCCGAGGATTGGAGTATGTCAGGTTGGTCTGAATGCCCCTACGGGTGCGGGGGGGCATGTTTGATGTCAAAATATATTTCGGTTGAAGATCAAATGAAATTTCGGTTGCAATGTTTAGGGATAAGTTGTTCCCGATGATTCTCAGAGACGTTTAAACTTTAATGGAAGAGCCGATATTTGATATGATCCGTGATAATTTATATCACGACGTCCGACGATATCTATTTAATATCGTTTATAAGACGTGATCTCCTACCTCAAAACCACAAATTTGCTACTTTCGTTGAACGGCATGTATCGATGACTTCTCGATTATTGGTAATAACATGAAGGTGCCCAGGTGGATTTGAAGTTCTTCCCAACAGTCAAAGTGGTTACCATTTCAAGTTCTGGTACGATTCTGATAGTGCGAGGTATGGATACTGAGTTCTGCAGCCATTTAGATTAAATATCAATCGGAGCAGCCTAGTTTCATGTTTTTCTATTAGTTGATCGCCAACATTAACCAGGTTTAACGGATATCGATGAATTTGTTTATTTGAAATGATTTTTATTAACCCCCAAAGATTTGAAGATCCACCCCCCGAGTACATGGATTGGGATCCCCAAACCGGAAAATGTCCGTCATGCGTCCGGAAACTCGAATCAGAATCTGCAGCTGAGCCGTGTTTAGGTTGGTCAAGATCGTTAAAACGCGTGCTATGCAAAAACTTACTATTTCCCTAATCACCTTGACAACTTTCTCTTCATTTCCATGACAACCCCTCCATTTCCATGACAACCCCTTCATTTCCATGACAACCCCTTCATTTCCATGACAACCCCTCAATTTCCATGACAACCCCTCCATTCCCACGACAATCTCCGAATTAGACGATCAGAACGACGTTTTGCGGCACAACCACGTGACATACACGGCCGGAGACTATGTTTATATCTCGTGTGACGCGTTTCCGCTCCCATCCCGCTACAAAACCGTGGTTACCCGGGTGAGGAAGGATCAGGTTGACGAGGATATGTTTCCAGGTGAGATTTCGACATTTCCTCCTCTTTATAGAGCGGGAGATCTCTCCCTCAAATTCTTGTTGTCATGTGGTGATTAATGACAGATGCCTTGTCAACTTTAGCATTTCTGAAATGATTCCGACTAGATATATCTTCACTTTAGATTTCTCATTGAACGTTCATTTTCGTGTTATACCTATTCTGTGGACGATAGAATCCCCTTATTCCTTGTATCCGATGGCCCTACCTCACCCTAGTCCCCATCGGACTGCTTCTCCTTCAACCTCAAATAATACATCGCATGCCTCAGAGTATTACCGAAAATCAGATTATATCAAGGGTAACAATGACTCTGTACCGGAACCATATAGGATTGGGCGAATAGTATCGTTCTCCCGAGTCAAGGATTCCCTCGATTCTACGTCAATTGAGGTATTAAATGTTTTGCAGTGCGTTTCCTCAGACGTTTTGAACCGCCCAATTCAAGTTGAAATCATAAGAGCAGGTTTAAGACTTGCTCTTGTGATTTCAACTTGAAATGGGCGGTTAATATTAACTTCAAAGACAGTTAATAAAATTTCTTTGTGTTCCATGCGCCTTCTATAAGTAAATCTTGAAATAAGGATCGTGAACAACTTTGACAACTCAGTAACAACTTTGCAGTTCCTCGAATTGAGATAGTACTTCACCTGAAAATCATGACCAGGCGTCACTTGAATATATTTGCCGCTGTCGATGATGATCCTGATATTTCGTTTCTATATTTCCCTTACCGGCGTTGGCGGTGATCGACTACGGTGGTCGACTGCAGGCAACCTGAATATTATATTATCATCAGTGTCACCGGGTGTCACCTGAATAAAATCACCAGGTGTTGGTGAAGAAAATGTATCGATCGGAGAACGTGGATATCTCTTCCCTCGAATCGGCCGACATCAACATCCTGTTCTATAGTCATGATGAGGTTTGAAAACTCCATTTTTACAGTATTTTCACAACCCTCCCCCTGCTGATAACGTCATAACAACAATCCCTCTATTTTGTTGAGTTGGAGGGTTGATTCCTGGACATCTCCACCAAGGTGAACATATCAGCTAGTAAGATAGCTGGTAAGTGCACTGTGAAACACAGTGATGAGATAACAGATCTAATGGAGTACTCTGCGCAACCCGACCATTTCTACATTAGTGAGATGTGGAATTCTAAGGAAAAGTTATTGGAGGATGTTCCGAGTGAAGCTAGGTTTGCTAAACCGTTTTTCAGTAATTTTATATTATTCGTGACCCTAGTCACTACTTCGAAAAATATAGAAATCTTTGAAATATGGGTGACAGAATTTTGCAGTCGTTAACAGTAGCCACTTGATAATACTTAATAGGCCACTCACCAGAGTGCTCAGTGCCCTTGTCTTGATCCAAACATCATGACCGCTCCACGTGGCATGCCCTCATGCCACGTGCATGCCGCATGCCCTCATGACATTGTCGTGTCACAGGTCCAGCAATAAGGGCAAGAGTAAGAAGAAAACTGTGGACAATACGGGATCAGATGACACTATTCCCAGGAAGTTGAGAACACTCGACGTGTTCGCTGGGTGCGGCGGGCTATCAGCCGGATTCCATCAGGTAACCGCGCGCGTTGCTCAGGGCAACCTGTGAGTTTGATACGTGCGACGGAGATTTGGCGGTTCTCGTGATAACACTAGACACCTGTCAATTATAGCCGGGTCGAAAACTTCTTATATAATGAAAATTTTCATACCCCTCTCTTCAAAGCCTTATACTCTAATGTTCTTCAGAATCATAATATGCGATTCATATTCTTCCCCTTTGATCTTATTATTAAGAGACCGTTTTGTTGGCAAAGAAAGACCATATTTAATTTTACGCATTCAGCAACATAATCACATAAGTATCAGTATGCATACAGCGATGCATATCTATGTAAAATAATATGATCAATGATCATGGCTAGAAATCACAATATGGATTAATATTTAGTTTCTCAATACCTTAAATATATAATAAAGTTACATCTCCCTAGGCTGGAATCGCAGAGGCTTGTTGGGCGATAGAGTTTGTCAGTGAAGCTGCCCAAGCCTACAAATTGAACAACCCCGATGCCGTCGTGTTCAATGAGGTTATCAAATATTGTGCAGCATTTTTTTAAGCATATATTTGTCCCATTCTTCACAATTGTCTCAACTTCATGATTCATTTTCTCACAGAATTATGTTGCTTTATTTGCAAAGCTACACTAAAATCTTTTCTTCCCCCACTCAGCTGTAATCTACATGTATAATATATTAATATGGGGAGCAGGTTGAGAATAATGCTTACGGGGGGGGCGGCGGGGGCCGCGGGGGG
>CAMPET010000086.1:196526-222397 GCA_946803715.1 Beroe ovata | reverse complement strand
CTATAACACCCCCCTATATCAGACCCCTGACATTTCCCCCCCAGGCAGGAAGTGTGATCCGATGGACAAGCAGAACAACACACTCATCCCATGGTGTCTACCACACACGGGTAACCGTCACAATCACTGGTCCGGTCTGTACGGGCGTCTCGCGTGGGATGGGTTCTTCTCAACAACTGTGACCAACCCGGAACCCATGGGAAAACAAGGTACATTCGCACAGATACACACAGATACACACAAACACGCATACACAAACACATACACAAACACATTCATACACACACACACACATACACACATTCATACACACACATGCACACACTTTCATTCAGGTCGAGTTCTTCACCCTGAACAACATCGTCTCATCACGGTACGAGAGTGTGCCAGATCCCAGGGATTCCCTGATTCCTTCAAGTTCTACGGTAACATCCTCGACAAGCATAGGCAGGTCAGATCCTAAATGAATGTGTAAAGCTAAATAATTTCTTTAAATTCATTATTGCAAGATTCGGATCCTATCTAATTTTATTTACGGAGTCCAATATTATGAGCGTCTAGCCAAATTGCCAAGCAGAATTCAATTCTATTTTTATTAAATTTTACTTTTTGAAAGCCCTGCTGGGTTAACGATTAAACTCCTGACCTGCTGAAAGAATGAATCGGGCTATCATGATTTTCCCAACAAACTCTAAATTTTGCGGCACGTGAAAGCAATATGCTGCTTCATAGCATAAGCCATAATAGCTCCGCTCATGGAGAGTGTTTATGTTAGGCCTCTACTTCTATATTTCTTTCGGGGGGATAAAACATGATCTCTATCAAGGAGAATCTGGAGATATGATCTTGCTATCCTGAGAAGCTAGGGTGCTATTATCTTAATTGCATGTGACATACATTGTGGTCTATGCTAATTGATGCGCTTGAAAGTGGCTATTCCTAATGAGAAGGAGCCATGTCTAGGACCCATGATTCCCATCTTGATCAAATAACATTACTAAAATCATCACTCTCCAGCCTATTTTTCATCCTCATGCTGAGTAACTATAGCATCCAATGTTGATTGTTATTGATTCGAATAGTAAGTACTATAATTGTGATGAAGAATATCGGTTCTCACAGTTACAATGATGCATGATGCTTGATTTCTTTCACCTACTGCAATGCTATATTGGAGCAGACCATGGTAAATTGCCATGGTAACTCAGTAGGTGCATCTATATCACCGTGGTAACTTCAGCAGGTAAATCTGTATCACCGTGGTAAATTACCATGGTAAATCACCATGGTGATATCAAGTCCTGTACATTTTGTTCAGGTTGGCAATGCAGTTCCACCTCCCCTTGCTCGGGCAATTGGTGACGAAATCAGAAAATCATTGACAGCTGTTCAAAATAGGAAGAAAAACGTTCCCATTACTGAGTAGTTTGCGTGCTTTACGGATAATTTCAGTCAAATTTGAAAATTTTCATAGAAGTTTTGAGTGACACTTATTTACCTTGGATTGCTCTCGCGATTTGTCTTATATTTATTCAATTGATACCTGTTTTGTTAATGTTTTTACATTTTTACGACATTAAATCCATATATCATAAACCTCTCCTCCTTTCGTACAATATATGATATACCCCATGGATGTTATAAACCATATATAGGCTTACTATAAGTACAGGGTGTGTCAAAAAAGAGTAGACAAAAGTAAACGTCCACATCTCAGCTACTGTTTGGAGTTTCCGAATGAAATTTGGAGGTGTGGTTGGAATCGGTAATTAGTAAACAAAAGTGTAGGCAAAACTGAGCAGTGAATTATTGATCAATCAAATCGGGAGAGAGATTTAATGATACTGTAGTTTCAAATATGTGCTCTTCTATACGTCGTATAGTAGAAAAAAAGTCCACAAACAATAATCTTATTTTAGCAATTTCGAAAAGTTGTCAAAAGTTTGTTTTAACATAAAATTGTTATTTCAGCAATATCAATAATGAAGTTCCATGGGTGTTAATCAAGTAATCGTACTGAATCCTCTTCTCAGTAACCTGTATGTCTTCTCTACTGGTCCCCTTTTTGCTGGGTTTGCCACTGCCTGCCCTAAAAAGTTGGGGCCGTTTATTCACATCATCTTCTTAATTTTATAACGGTACAGCCAATATGGTAAAGTGATGATTATAGTAGTACACACAAACTCAAATTACCAATATTTGCAGAGGACAAATTGTAAATTGCGTGTCATATAGGTACAGCTTGAACACACACGAAGTTAAGTTTCACTCCCCAATAGTAGCTACTCCTCAATAGAATTCAACTACCGGACGCCCACCCATTCAGGCATGAGCCATTAAGATGGGAAACCGCTTAACTGGGTGCTATTTAATGAAGACCGACATCGAAAACGCGTTCTTTCCCCTCATAATAGACCGTACACCCCATGCGTGATTTACTATTGAGATTTTAACAGGATTTCGTCTGTAATATTGCATTTTTCACTGGGCAAAGGACTTGATCAGTGTTCAGTCCCTAACTGATCATGGCACACACCTGTCTGGTTTGGAGTTTCCTCAACTTTTTCTGGCGATGGGTTAGGGGGAGACACAGTTTGGGGTCTACTTTCGGAATTATCAGCCAAAGACCTGCAAGGTGAAAGTTCTCATGTTACGTTGTTGAATTGGCTGTATTCATAGGGGAAATATGTAGATAGCTGCGGCCAAGATCATACATGCACTCTTTAATCTTTGTATGATCTTTATATGACCACTTTGCGGCCTATAACATATGGCAGACAATCCAGTTAAGATTACCCCATAGTAAATAGGTGGCTTATATATACGGCTTATCATATACCTACCTGACCCTGACAACTTATAAAACCTTAGGTAGATTCTGTCTTACCTGACTGTATGTTTTACCTGACTGTGTGCGCTGAATTACACCTCCTTGGAAGAGGGGGGAGGCGGTTTTTTGTGCTTGGAAGTGCAAAGAGTGCTGGATTAGGGGTCACCTCTTCAGCAAAGCCCGTCTTTGTTGGCATCTGAACAAGGCAAAAAATTAGCAACTATACCAATTACACGGACACTCCTTCTGAGATATGTAGGAATACAATAGTTAGGTATAGACTATAAATATTCAACTGGATGAGAGTTCAAATTGAAGGCAGTAACGATGTTTATTAGCAACTTGAAACCTGAGTAGCGTCATAAAACTCGGGAGTCACTAGTTTCCTGATCTCTTTCTCCATCGACGCGCGTTCTTCAAAACCACTATCCGTTACAGGGGTAACAAGCTGGAAATAAGGATCGAAAATATTCACCTTGTCACTGTATAACACTTATCACGTGTTTTTTTGCCAGATTGACGCATTTGGCACGAATCACAGCATCACCATAAACTAGATTTTCCACCAAACACTGAACTGTTACCCGTGTTTCCCGGTTGAGCTTCCGCTTCTTACAATACACAGCCAAAATGAGCGGCCCCACCAAGACGACGAAGGCCACGGTCAGCAGGGTAGATAAGATGACAGCTGGACTGGAGCTGGAACCCTGAGCTCCAACCGAACCAGATTTTAGAATTAGCTCAACAAACTTCACATCCGATTGTCCTGCAGGACTTATGTATGAAACCTAATAGGTATGTAACCAAGTATGTAACCTGTAAGTGTATAGACCGGTCGCAGTTTTACAATTACCGCCAAATTCAGGCATGTCAATTCAACTTTTGAATAAAGAAATCATCCCAAATTCCAATGTTGTCATCATGGGGGTACAACTATATAATACCTCCACACCTTTACCTGCTTCATTGGTCGCTCTACACTCCCATGTCCCCGCTTCTTCTTGTGACATGGCTTNCGCGTTCTTTCTCATATCATTGACTTTAAAATCAAGAACGCACAGATGCTGCGGACAACAACACCCAAATCTCATTTGGTTTTGGAAAAAAATTGTACCTCTACACTGTACAGTTCTTATTAAGGTTTGTTGGACAGTATGGTTCTGACGCAATAAGCTGAGGTGCATAATACTTGCTTGAAGGATTGTTCAAGGATCGTAACACTGGCAGATATTTACACTGGCAGATTTTTCATCGTAAATATATTCTGTTCGCAAATATTCAGCAAATGAGCTACATGTCTCAGCAAGATTGAGGAGGGCGTGTTTAGTGTTTACTTGGATTGACGTGGTGTATATTATTGTCCAATCAGATCTTGCAGTGCGGTACTCAATCCGTTATTCTGTTCTGGTCAGTCACGTGACCATGGTAATGTTATGGCTTAACCGGAAATATTTGGAGATTGTGTTGCTTAATGCTTAAACGCCTTGTTGTAAGTTACAACAACTCAATCTCAGATTCTGACCTAGGTTCATCATCATCGCGACTTGATCACGTGATCACCCTTGCTTATAGTGCAATCGATTTGTCAATCATTTCCGAAAACCGAAAGCGGCTTACAGGGCTATAGTTTTGTAGTCAGTTTTGGTTATAGATTATCTGATTCGCATTTAGCAGTTCTTTTGCAACGAGCGCGGGTCCTCGCTTGACCCTAATTCAAGCAAGCGCTGGATTGAACGATGATAGATTGGAACAAGAAGCCGAGGATCCGATACAGCATCATGCTGCTCCTTTGCCTTATTAAAAAGGTGAGTTTTATACCATCTACAAATTTCATAATATCCGATTGCGAGAAAAGCTGGTGCTGCTGTCCAAATACACATTGAATCAAATTGTTTCATGCTTATAGAGTGCTTTTATAGAGTGCAGCAGCAGAGACAAAAGATTTCAAGAATTGTCCTGTTCTGAACGATCCCGTAGGGTCTCACCCGTGGTTAGTCCAATTCTAACCAATAACTGAAAAACCAGATTGTTACAAATATGCAATATTATAGGTAATGCATATGATTGCCGTGGAATTTTTTCAGATGGACCACATTTTGATGATGTGAAATTTGAACAACGAATGTTTCATTTGTTGCATCTGCACGTTATCAGAAATTCCGGAATCTTAAAATTTGAACGATTATAGACCTCACTTATTATTCAGGCATGGCTCCGAGGTACCAGCTGGGTCGGTATTGCTGAGAGAAGAGGATGATGAGACTGTGGCAACAGTCAAGTGCGATGAGAAATTGGGCTTTGTTTGGGGCTTAACTCAGCCTCAACAATTGAGGTAAGAGCCTTATACTGTCTATAACCATCCATTTAAGATGGATGGTTGAATAATTGATCTTATACATATTACAACTGTGGTAAGATTAAGAACTTTTTGCTGCTATTTGCTGCTATTCCTGTATCTGTTTACACCAAGCAGACTAGATGCTGTTTCTGCTATTGTACTAAAATGGAATCCCCGAATCCATCCCCTCACCTCCACTGAACGATCGTGTCAGGTGCTCCTGGAACGAAACTAGGCTAGATTGGACTTGGGACTATTATTTTGGACAGAGGCGTATCCCCTCACTTCGTTGCTCTAGTGAGTAATTATGAGTATTGATGGAAGGAATTCCAGGAAAGATTGTCGTTTGTGATTGTGTTTGATGTATGTATTTGTGTATGTATGACCTGACCCCATATAACTAGAAGTAGAATGATCTTTGATTGTCAAGAATCAAGTATGAGCTTAGGGAGAAGTTGAGATGTCATCTCAACTGCTCCCTAATTCTGCTCCATACTTTACTGCTTTTACTCATCTCAATGAGACGATTATTTCTTTGCAGAAATTTCACCAAAGCCCCTCCTTCACGTGTTCAAACTGGGTAGCTCATTTACTGGATGCGACAGTGAAGAGGGAAAGCTGGATGTTGAGTATACGGTCAACAGTGAGATTCTATCGGCCCTACCCTGCGCAATTAGCCAGGAGTGCCTTATCAAAGAGGTTGAGTGTGTGGGTACTGAAGTTACTGTCATTGTTAAATCCACCATGCTGAGTCATCTAGCGGAACAACAGCACCTCCTCCAGTCAGCAGCAGAGTTCTTAGGAAACTTCAAGCTCGGGGTATGGACTATCGAGCAATAGAATTACTGACGATTGGCAATTCGATTTTTTGTTGTTGGTTGATCAATTGATGGGTTGATTTGCTGAAGGATTGATTGGCCGATGTTTTAATTGATTAATTGATCGATTGACTGATTGCAGGGAACAAACAGACGGCAGAAGCGTAACTTTGATGACTTTAACAATGCTGATACTTCGACAAGTTCGAGTAGCTGTGCTGCTGGTGAGATAACACGTAACAACTCCTGTGTCACATGTGCAGCAGGAACAAGAGCTGATACAAAAAACAATGAATGTGTGTCATGTGACTATGACTTCTGGAGTTCGGCTGGTTCTACAGAATGTACCAAATGTGGCGATGGTCTGGGAACACTCACTATGGCATCTGCAAAAGCAGAGGATTGCATAGGTACTAATTCTCAATATCATCGTTTAGCTACTTACTAATCTGTAATTTCTTTGGATGATAAGATATCCAAAATTAAGAAAATGTTTTGTCTCCTTTTGAGCATCCACCATTGAATTTGAGCATCCCTCTGAATCTGAATTACTCTTCCAGAAGTTTGTACTGTCCCTCATGTGGGATATGCAACAACCAAGAGTGATGATAGAGTTCCGGAAGGTACAGCCGTGGAAATTATCTGTGATTATGGATTTCTTTATGGATCTTCCCCTACATTCTCCTTAATCTGTGATTCGGGAGTACAAAACGTCCCTTCTTCATGCCGAAGTAAGTAACTTGTTAAACATGTTTTCTTGTCATATTGGAAGCCTGTTTTGGGTGGTTTCACATGATTCTTCTTACAGGGATGTTTATTAAACGTCTCAACAATGACGGTTTTGCGATAGCAAAGGCTGGTACGAATGCAACATTATTATGTCAAGTGACAGCATTTGATCATGATTTCACTTTCAAATGGTTTGATAATGACACTGGTGTGGAGCTGGTGAACAGTACGAGAATCAAAATTACCCGAACAAGAAGTTTTGAAACGAAATTAGAGATTCTAAATGTATCCACTGGTGATGCCGGATACTACAAATGTGTAGCAAGCTACCCTGATCCACTCCTGGATGATCACGCAGCTCTAACGTTTGAAGTGATAGGTTTTGACATGATGACACCAAAACACAATTGATTATGAGGCACGCTGTACCATGCGATTGATTTCTAATTACACATGATTCTCAGATATGACATTAGAATTGGACGGAGACGAAATACTGCAGTCCGGTGAGAGTGCGAAATTAGTATGCTCAATGCGAGCTTATTATGCATCTTATGCAATTGAATCTGCATATGGCTCATATTTTCGTTGGAGGAAGGATGGATTGCTGGTAATAATTAGTTTAGACAGGGGAAAACAGTTTTCTTAGTATGGTGGAATAGTCGGATGGTGCCTATTTTCATGTATCAATAAGTGTGTGATGTGTATACTATTTAAACTCCATAACTTCAGATAAATTATGGTATCATCGACCTGAGAAATCCTGATCATGTTACATCGATGCTTAGCTTGACGGACTTGTCTCTTGATTCCAGTGGTATATACACTTGTGAAGGAATTTATGGAGGACCGCGAAACAAATTCCGCTACGACTTCCACCAAAGCCAGGAAATAACCGTCAGAGGATTCTCTGTCTCACCTACTGGCGGCAGCTATTTGGCAGGAGATTCAATGACGCTGTCCTGTTCTGTGGTTGGTGAAAGACAGGCAACACAGCTATTGTGGTAGGGCACACCAATTTCGATAATCTTTGAGATGATGTAGAAATAAAAATCCTTATTACAGTCACGAATCTCCTGTTAATACCGGTATCTTGTAGGGTCAAAGTGAGATCTTCAACAAACATTTACGAAGATGTTGAGTATAACCAAAAAACAAAAACTACTTCCACATCTCTCGAAATTTCCGAACTTGCGGTGGCAGACACAAACGAATACGCCTGTGTAGCTCTGTTTGATGATCTACAGATGACTTCGGACATTGTCACTGTCAATGTTTATCATGGTGAGTGAAGATCAGTTAAAGATTTTGAAGCCCCTTTTATTGTGAAATGGCCGTTTCTAATTTGGTAAGATTTTCTTACGAACCAATTTCTAACACTCCTAGGTGAGTTATGAGCTCTCATAGTTTTCAGCCAATTTCCGTGGAGAATGATGCGCGTACTCAATACAAACAGGAATTTCTGTAATATAACTGAAAGTGAGGGGGAAATCACTCACATATTATTAATTTCACCCACAGCACCATTTAGGCTCGTCTCATCATGCCGATTTCCCAAATCCTTAACGCGATCAGATATCCCATTCTCTTCAGAGATAAATTGTTTATGGTAAATGGTCATTGATCATGGTTGATCTAAGTATGGTTTTAACATTAAGATTTTTGGAAATCTGGACATTCCATTTGGACGGATGTGTATGAGGCCAATATGCAAAATGTACAATGTATATATATGTGGTGATCGATAAGATTCGTGGTGGCATGTCATCTCAGACTTTCCAGGTACAAACTTTGTTCTCCTTATTTGGGTGCCAAATCGCAGAACGCCATACTTAATATTGTTTGTACGACCAAAAATAAGTGTTTTGGATCCAAGCAATTGATTGTAAGCTATTGTAAGGTAGGCATATAGGAATAGGAGTAGGATGTGTTTGCCAGATGCGTTGTTTTTAAATCAATTGTCTCCATATGAACCATATTGCAGGTAGTCCTTCGTGAAAGCTGGTAATCACTCACTTGAGAGTTGAAGCCGTCGACTTTCGCTTGTACCAATCCACTGTAGGTTGCGGATCTCCAGTTGCCTTGCAGAGAAGATCCAGTTTTTCCCCCTAGAAGAGACATTATATATGCTGATAGACACATTCAACTCCATATCTTATTAAGGATGTATTACGATTACTTAGGAATGATCTATGATGAGTCTTAATCTAGCTCTCGATATTAAATCAATCTTTATTGAATAGAGGTTTAGCTTACTGATCCTGCTATTATAATGGAATTGAAGCATGAGCCGCAGCTAATTCTCCCAAGAATAGCTGAAATATTCCTCTGCAGCACTGATACCTTGTTACTAGGCAGGTATAATGAGTTACTTCACAAACCTCTCGTTTTTCAATGTATCGGGGAAGATTGTATATCCTTGGTGGACTTTCACCAAGCACAGTGACTGTTACTGACTGACTCCGGGCTGAAAGTATGATTTAGATAAGTCAAACAGATAGAATGAGATAGTATAAGAAAACTTATCAACGATTCCTCCAATATATGCCCTGCTAAACTTCATGACATTTCAAATGGGAACTGGACAGTGGATATGTATACTATGCTGATTACTTAAGTCTAATTATTATATCAGCCACGAGCAAACCTAATGAATTGTTGGAGAGGCCCACGCCAAATTAGAACGTGACTCTCTACCATATACCTACTCCATAAATATTCGAAATCGGGTAGATATGTCAGCTTGACACATTCATATATTTGACCCATTAGCAGGAAATTATAACTTGTGGTGACATAGTATAATGCCTGTTTGATAAGCCTGTTCTATACCTATATACGGTATCTATTATTTTTCTTTATGTTTGCTAAAGTCCAAAGTATTTGGCATTTACGGCAAGAACCTTTAAAGCATTTCAACTATTCCTTTCCGTTATTTCAGATTATTGACCAGGTCCATATAGCTGCTACATTGTTACACTTCTAGAGTTGTCAGTGTAAACTGGAAATATTCTGGCATATCATTAGCAGCATGTTTCTGAACTCTAGGTCCAAGAGTGTTCCCAACTTCTTCTTCACAAAGAGATATAATTTGGTGGATTATTCACACAGAAAGTTATTGACCCCCTTTCTGAGCTGAATCTGCGCTTTGAACTGCCTATGCAATACAAACCTGTGTGACATGAGGAGAGAGGCAGCAGCTCCAGTGCTACAACGTGTCGTGTCCCACCTTGGACTCGTAATAGTGTTATTGTTCCATCATCAAAAGTGATGTCATGCGACTGAAAGGGATTGGGTACCTATACTGGGTAGCCTCAATCAAATATCTATGACCTATATTCTAGGTAGGTACTGCATCCATGTTCTTTTTGTACCATAGACGTGCCAAAGTAGATGGGTACATTGAATCGAAAAATTATCTTATTTGTAGAATAACTTAAACACGGTTCTTTCAAATCTACGGCTTTCATTATATCAAGATATTACCTGATCAGTGACATGGTATCCATTTATTAGCCATCTCATATCCGGATAGGGATCTGCTGTTATCGTTGCTGTAATTGTAACATTGGTCCCCGGCAGAACAGGTGATGCTGGTCCGAACAGCACGGCAGATATGGGTTCTGGAAGTAGTAATTGTTTTATTTGTGTTCCTACTACTCTGTTGAACTGTTGATTTGCTGCGAGAATTATTATACTGAGAAAGGGAATATGTACCATAAATTTCCAAATCTGTTTGAATGTGCATAGGAGATGCTCCATCATCCACCACAAAGTGAACTGCTTTCACCTCACTGCCAATGGAGCTGAAGATTTTATTATATTTTACTTACCCTTTGGACAGGTCATAACAAGCAATATAAAGCAAGTTGAATCCATACCTACTGAACTAAGTGAGCAAAGATTGTGTAATTGTCAGTTTGCTACTTCAATAGGCAAGATATTTACCTTGCTTGAATTTTAGTAGGTACTTACTATAATTGTAGTAACTTCAATGAATGAGTAAGTCGAATGTCAGGTTAATTTTGTAGCTGAATCCTATGAATTCAGCTTCAAAATTAGTTTTGCTGTTGCACTGTAATCAGTAATCACCTGACAAAGGCCTCGAACTCAATAAACCCAGGATCAATTTGTATTGAAGTGTTGTGAAGGTTGACTGCATCATTATTAACGGTTCCTTCAACACCAGTTACACTCCATTCCACAGAATTAGGGTTTGGATACACTGAGAAAGTGATGATGGTACTATTTGTCACCACAAGAAAAACAGGCAACAGATTATCCAAGAGGCCCGGGACAAAGAGCAGAACTCGACCAACTGGAATGGGCAAGACCCAGCCATCAAACCAGATATTATGGCAGAGTTCTGTTAGTCTATTGCAGGCTTTTTGATGACTGTAAATCATTTCAATTAAATGCACACACGATCCATTTATCAACTTAGCTTTATCACCACGCTACCTGCGATAATATGTGCAACTGAGATATCAGCTCCCGTTGAGGCACAGACCTTTGTCACACACTTGTAACATGACAGAGTGTCTGCGAGGATTCATTTACAAGAGAGCAGCTAAGCTGTTGCACATATTATATTCTACTGACTGGATAAGCATAATATAGTCAGATCCATAGGTATAACATATGCCAGGTAATGAATGTGTTACAAATTATGTCAGTACACATTGTTGTGACTCGCGTGGTGTCACGATCTGAACCCCATGCGTTGACAGCAGAACACTCCACATTTGTTGTTCCCAGATGAGTGTCAAGGACGACCAAGTTATACACACCATCACCTGCCGATGGTAAAACATGCTTTTTTGAAGATAGAACTCTGTGAAGTTAGTTGTAGTAGCATAATTCATCATATCGCCTACTTTTATTCTGAAGAAGTGATGAATGGTAAATATATTAGGACTGGTACTGTAGACAATTGATAAATTAATTTGGGGATTGGATGATTCCCCATATCATAATGGAGAGTGGATACCCTTTCTCAATTTTAATACTTATCATTTTCGGCTACTTCCAGGAGTTTCGTAAATAGTTACCTGCATGCTGATATAATCAAATAATACCTTCTGGCGTGAGGGATACGTGCGATAATGCACGAACGCAGTGAGGGCGAGCACGTATCACGAAAACAGCCAGAAGGTATTATGTGTTATAATATTCTCCATGTGATACATAAAACAGATATATATTTCAAAACAAAAAATATATAGTCTGTTCCGGAAGGGAGAGCAGTCAAAACAACGAAGGTATTAGCTGCTATAATCCTGCACTGCGAGCACCATTATCAGAAATAGAGAGCGTGCATTATTAGCGGAAATAATGCCCGGAGAGTATTATAATATTGATCCTGCTCAAATGCACAAAGCTTCCCCAAGGAAGCAAGAACTTACCCAAGTTGGTGACGACGATGCCAGGCGTGTTTGATCCAGAAGTTGAGTTCACCCCATTTATCAGAATGGTTGTGTAAGGGAGAGGTACCTGCCAGGTTAGAACCATTTACCGAAAATGACAAACTTCTATCTGAACGCGAAAAAACTCATAATTATTGTCGATATAGAAACCTAAAGTACTAGAAGTAGAACTGAAGCAGTTCAAAATAATCTAACCCCTGTGATGTTGCAGAACATATTGGTTGGCTTTGTTTCGTTGTATCTGCTGGTCCTTGACATTGGGGTCGAAAGTGACACCTTGGCTTCACCTGTGAGTATGGCAGTCTCGTTATGAAACTGTATTATGTTTCTGAAATCAAATTACAAATAAGCCAAAAATTCTTCTTCTTTTGTGGTCACCGGTTTCTGGTCTCATTTGATAAGATATTGATACTTGATCACAATTTAGGAGAGACAACTCTTTTTCTTCAGGTCCTACAGTTTGGAGCATGCAATTCAAATGTGGCTCTGCACTTACTGTAATATCGGAGTGTAATGTTCTTGTATGCAGTGTCTCCGATGGTGTTTCCTCCACTACAACTCCATTCCCCAACCAGGTCCTCACTCATCAGGTAAGTGTATGTGAGAACAACGTACCAGCCCAGACTGGGATCAGATTCCCTTTGAGATCTGTGTTAGTCATACTACACAGGAATCATTTAATATGTGTGCTTATGCAAGAATTAAGTGCTCAATAAGTTGGGACCATCAAATGTGATTGTTTGATGTTGGGTATATGTGCTTTTGTCTGGCCATATTCAAGAACCTTGGGTTCGATGACATATACTGGTTCATGTTAGATTATGTGTTGTATATTGGTGGGGGGTTTCATCTTATGCAAATCAGTGGACTGAATCCTTTTCCACATAGTATCGCTATGTGGAAAAGCAGCAGTGAAGTAACCCCGAACGTGCAGGATATTGTACATGGTATGGAACCATGCCACACTACCATCCGTCAGTAATCAGTACCTATAAGGCCTTCATTTTGTGACTAAGCTGAACGCTTTCATGAAATTATGACGAGAAAATTCATTTGAAGGATGGACCTTTGAAATCGAAAGGACGACTTGGGTAAGAAAGTATAGTGACGTTATGACACAATTACACGCGCTGTGTGGATTGTGGAATATTATGTTTATTTTAAATTTTGATCCTATACTTGGTAACCTACTGATACACATCAGTCTTTCGAGGTCGGGGCGATAAAAAGACTTCCCATACTCGTACAAAATATTGAATTCACTCACACATGTGTGGTTACGTTCGTAATAGGAGTTTCACCATGAAACATTGTCAGAGTTACAAGCGGCCGGCCATGTCCTATACACGTGATTATCCCAACTTGTCCCACGGGGACGTCTTTGAATTCCACTGTGACGTTCGGCTTCTCTGAATCGGAGAATCACGTTCAAAACTTTACAACACTACTTAATACAATCAAATTTAAGACTTCAAGGCGAGACATGTCCTATTAAATTGTGAATTTACTGCCTCACTGAACAACGCTCTGTGTTCATGAATAAAGATGAACTAGAATAACAATTGCTGAGTTTTTATTGAACTATGAAGTATGAACTCACCATAATCAACACTGAGTTTGATAGTCACAGCCATGGACATGCCCCAACCATTTCTTACTGTACAAGTGTAGTTGCCTTCGTCTTCAAATCCAAACTTGTCGATTGTCAACAATTCCTGTTGAGGTTATGTAATTAATAATAATCATGTAATATGTATGTTAGTGTTACGTAAAACTTAAGTCAAAAACTTTTAACTGGCTTCACACGGTCTTTTCCAGAAAATCCTCTATCTGAGCTTCAATATATTCATAAGTATCACAGAACCGCGCGTATGCATTGTCTAGTCGTTTCGCACATTTGATATAGATTTCTTCAGGAACAGCTATAGTATTCAATAAATAGGAGTGGCAGTAGAATTGACACTATTGATTTCCCGATCAAAGCCACCATTAATTATTTATTTGGTGCATGGCCATTAGGGGTTTAATCGTTTCTTCTAATCACGTGTTTGCGTGCCTTTGTGTAAAATGTTTTCAAATTAAGCCAGATTGATATTGTGTCTTCCCACTGTTATGTACCGCTATATTCTGTAGGTAGGTATCACATTATTGTATCACGTTATTGAGTGAGTTAGCTGTGTTGACACACTTCCGTCAGGTAGCAAGTATACTTGACTGAGTTACCTGTGTTGAAACACTTCCGTCAGGTAGCAAGTATACTTGAGTGAGTTACCTGTGTTGACACACTTCCGTCTGGCAGGTTCCAAGTGAATGAGTCTGGGGGTGGGTGTCCCTCTACCGGACATGAAGTCTGGTAATCAACTGTCTCGATGTAAACACTCTCTTCTAATGTTGCATTACCCAGCAGTGTGAATGGAGCTGTAAAGAGGGCCCTGCGTTAGACAGTTTAGCTAAGGCTGACTCCATAATCAGAGTAAGACAGTGCTAATTTTCCTCATAGAATTAGATCAAAATGCGGCTGTTGCCACACACTGTTATCGGAACTCCTAATGGAGTTTGTTGGCTAGCGGTTCGAGTCAACACTCAACACAGTATAATATTGACTTATTTCTGATCACCTGGTTCAGGGCACTTAACTTAAACCACATCACAATTCACATATATTTTGGAACCATCCCCCGCTCAAGAGATGGAAATTTTCCCATTAATCTCTCACTGCAGTAATGCACATCAATGATAATCCCTCCGAAGCACTTATGAACGCATTTCTAATGGATCACAATCGAATCTGTTCGCCAGACAGATGTTAACTTCAACATTCACGATCCATCTAGGTGGCCAGATGATCAGATGGCATTATTTCACTTATCAATGTTATAAATTTGTAGTGACCAGGATCCACAAAATTCAGCGCAAGGTGTATCGCTCACCATATGCATAGATTTCCCTCGATTCTTTGACCTCTCCTAGCACATTCGTGCCAATGCAAGTAACTTTAGCCCTAGTTATGCTGCTATCCATGGCCAGCTTGAAGATAAAATCTTCTTGATCCTCCAGGAGATTCTTTTGAAGGTCACTTGGAGTCTCCTGAAGCTTTGTCAGAATAAGGTTATCTGGTGATAAATAATTCAAAATTATATTTTCCCAACTCAACACATAGCTTTTTATTTAACTTTGAATTGGTTAATGTGATTTCTATCTTGGCATACCCCGAAATCTACTTCTATATTTCATAGGTACAACATCTGTTTCCCAAAACAAGTCACTTACTTCGTCTTCAGTCAGGGGAAGATGTTCCAAGTAAACTAATGGATTTGGATCAGGGAATCCGAGAATCTTACACCTGGAGCAATGATTTAAGTGGTTACTCCGAAGTATACCGTTTAAAGTTCTGAGAATGCTGTCACTCTTAAATGTCTCATTTTTATTCGATGTTGTTAGCACTCACGTTATGAGTACGTCTTGTCCTACTGTTCCGTTCAGAGACGTTGTATTGAAGGGCTCATCAAAATATGGTGCACCTTTGTCGAGTATAATTAAGAAGGATCATGGCTTTTACAACAAAAAATCATTCGAAATCGTTAAATTCTAGTCAAGGTAGTGGTATTGCGGGACAGTACTACTGTCCATTTATCAACTTTATTAACAACTCACTGTAAACTGCAACATCAATGATGACAGAATTTTCTCCAAACTCATTCACTGCAGTGCAGGAGTAAGTCCCAGCATCTGATAACGATGCCGATTCTCTAACCACTCTCACTACTCCTTCATCATCACGTGATCCTATGTTTCCATCTGATCCTCCTGTTTTCGAGATTGATTCAGTGGGTTAGATCCTACTGTAAATATCACGAAATGTGCATTCCATACACATTGTCTTTCTGCTTACACGATGGCTGCACCCTACGAAATACTTCCCCAAATATAAATAGCACAGAAATTAGAAGGTTGGATACCGAAAAGCTATTTTGCAAATATCTGACCTTTGTTCATTGTAACAGAAGGTGTCGGTACTCCCTCTGCATGACATGAGATCTCCAATCTTTCACCTTTTGTTAAATTCAAACTATCTGGCAAAACGATTGCTTTTGGGTGTTCTGAAATAATAAAAACTTGAGTTGGTTGATACGTTCAAAATCATTACATAATAAATCATGATAGCATGATTGTCATATCAGTTAAGTATTTAAGCTTTCACGTCACTGTTAGCTAGTAGACTCTAATTTGATTGACCCAGCTTTCGACTCTATTATGAAGTATTTTATCAGCCACCAGCGATAGTGTTCTGATTTTACCACTATTTGGTTACAACGATAATATTTGATAAATGCCGTAGTTCAGAAGTCATTATAACTTTGTCAGTTCCCTATCATAACTATCACAGTTTCCTTTTCATCGACTATTTTGCGCGTTTCTTGTCTAGCAGCAGCAATAGTTGTATTGCAGTAGATATTCCTTTATACATGAAGCTAGATTACAGCATTGAGGTTTAGACTTTAGCTACCTCAGATTGCATTTCTACAACGGACCACAACGTGAATATTTCCATTATGCGATCTTATTAGAAGATTATAGTTTGTTGCATCTCTGCGATGGTTTCTAAGACGTGCTTCCATATTGAACTCACCGTAAACAAACAGATCAAACACCATTGTAGTTTGGTGGTAGCCATTGTCTGCTACGCAAGTGTAATTTCCTGTATCCTCAATATCTAGATCAAGTAAATCTAATGTTGGGTGTAATAAAGCCATCGAGTTTGTTGAAACCTGAGTGGTGGATGGAATTTGTTAATGAGAGCAATGCCATAGGCCCATAGACTATAACTATAATAGCCCAGTGGTGAATTTCACTATAAGGCAATTATGACATCAGAATTGATTGTGATAGTGGTTTGTTATAATACTAGCTGGATTATCTGTTTAGAACACTTTACTAATTCATATTTCCATAGATATCTCGGAATTTATTGAGAGAGTTCACCCATTGTATTGTTGATGCTGGCTCCCCAGTAGCTGAGCACTCCACAGTTACATCAGTTCCAACACTGGCATTTACTGAGTATCGAGATAGCGTCACTGATGGTTTATCTGAAATTGTCCTGATCAATAGTTCAATTTGACTCGATGAACATTGCGTAATTAATGATGATCACATACCTATAAGGTACCTACCATCATCTTGTGAAACATATTCTAAAAATACAGGTGGTACCTATAACAGCAATGCAATTATATTTGTGGATCCTTATCACTTTCTCATCTCATCATGCGACCTTTTCTGATTACCTAGCTGCTTTAATTCTGATATTGCCTATTATGCAAGGAGTACTTATCGTTAGTTTTCTAAGGAACAAGCTGATCGTTGGTCACAATCGAATGATTCTGTTTCTCGGGGGATTATAGAACACGTTATAGTATATTGTGTGAAATGGGCGGGAGGGGGCATATAAGTATAGAAGAATAAAGCTGCTTTAATTATTACAAAACACTGCCTGGGCATGAGTTTTAGATTATAGCGTTATTCTATTATGGCCACGAAATTCAGACAGAACACTAAGCTTCTTATCTATTTCATTCCTACATAATAAGCATTGAGCAACCTTCCATCAAATACCTAGAACAATTTTTGCAATCTGTGCATCAATTTATTAACATGTTGTGCTGAGTTATTCACAATTGAAATTTGTTTCCCATCATTTCGAACACTACGTGGTAATATACCTGCTAGTTTCACTGTTATATTGGCAGTGTCCATTCCTCCCGCGTTCTTTGCTTGACAGGTGTAACTTCCTAGTTGCGTTTCTAATAGCACCGGTAGTACTAAGGTATCTGACATGCTGACTATGTTGCCTGAAAATAAGGTTGGTTCATAATCCATGTAAAATATTTTGAGTGCCCTGCCAATGAAATTTTTCTTTCAGTGGCATATATAAAAAAATCCCCAAGAGCTTATCCCTCCGTTTAAGCTGTGCTACGTGCTTGCTGCACTCGAAATCAGTCTCCCAGGGAAGCAAGATAAGAGCTAAATTTCGATCAGGAATAGATTAAGCGTGACAGCGTCATGAAATGTATCAATATGATGTCATTATCACGAAATGGGCAATTGTAGTCTGAGCGATAGGTATCCACCAAAACATTCATCTACTTACCCTTATGCCGTATGAGGGCTAGGTATATTTTGATAGTTTATATCATTTTGTGCTATCGCCTATCATGATGAGGGCCAGTTTAGCTTAAATATCTAGATACTTAGATAGGATGTGACTTGAGTCTCGGCCACCTATGACAAAATGAGTCAATATTATGGATAACTCTTGTCATTTCTTATAGATTGTCGATAAATGGACATGTATTATAAAACAATAAGTGGACTGATTCACCTTGGAATAACCAGGATACTGTAGGTTGTGGGGTTCCTTCAGCAGAACACTGAACCTCCACTTCCATGCCAAGTTCCTTCACATATTGGAAATCCGGAAGTCCATTTATTGTTGGACTCACTGAGATATGTTATTGGGGTTACAAAAACCAATATTTCGACCTACACACCCTAGAAGTTTATAATCACTATCATGATGGACGTCATTATGCTCACATCCTTGGAGAACTATGAACAGTTTTTCATCTCTACCGGCCACATTCAAAGCTCTGCATGTGTAGTTACCCTCTTGTGTGACCGTTAGATTGCCTCCTGGCACCTATGAATATTGGATAACAAAACACATGCCACATGTTGAAGGGAGAATATTTTTCAAAGGACCAATAAGGCACATCTCACAGTTTTTCAAATCATATTTTACTTGCGTAGCATCAGGCATTTCCCATGATATTTCTGGAGGTGGATCACCATCTGCTTCACAGCTCAGTGTTAGCTCATGAAAGACACTCAGGATCTCATCGCTGCTACTTGGAGTGATGACTGGTAATTCTGAGGTGAATCGAATACTGATTTTGGAGTAACCATGCTTAGTAAACTTACCAAACATATAAAATTCTTCCCTCAATATTTGCTCAGCTTTTTTATATTCTGAGTTAATAAACTCAGTGAGTTTCCCCTGGATTAAGTTGACCAGAGATCTAAGTTACATCTAGGGGAATCCTCGATCTCATGATCCAACCTCACCTACTACAACCAGCCTCATATAAGCCCTATCATTGGCATATTCGGTCCGGACCTCGCAGCTGAAATACCTGAAATTGAATAATTGCATAAGATCCACATATGAGGAATATTGAATATACATGTTCATATATCATGTCTGGCATATGACCTTATTTTCATTATGTATTCGGTTTGCGTGGATGGTGCTAACATAATTAATGAACTTTCTGTCTATAACTGCTTGATGTGTGCCTATGCCATTGATTACCATGCCAATACTATATTATGCAATATCGCAAGACGTGTTTAAATTGAAGTAATAATTTCAATCTGACCACAACTACCAGATATTAGAGGTAGTCTTTATAACCTTCATGGAAATCCGAGACAACTTACTGTAGCATATGAATTTTGTTAATCAATGAAAGCATCACATGACCATGCTGATCGCTGCTGTAGTCTCTGAATAGAAAAAAAATCCAACCAACTTGTTTTCCTTATTGCACGAATTAAACAACTGATAGGTGCTTGATATGATAGGGGTACAATTCATTGCAAATCACTCTGATAGGTAGTGATACACTATCAGATCTCGACATTTGCAGATTAAGGTTTGATGATATATATCATACAACGTGGTGTACATGCAGGAGTTTACTGATCATGTTCATAGGAGATTCTACTTATCGAATCCATGGTGGTGGCAATTCAATTTTCGATATTATCTTCATCTGTTTGCTAGAGAGAGAGAGAGATGCTACGAATCATATGGTCATTGGTTAATATATTGCTCAACTGAGATTATATCAGGACTGATGCCGACTATAGTTATAATATACGATAACATAATATTTTCATCGAATATTATCAAGTTCAACAAAAACGTCACGGGAGGTCATCTCGAATGTTATTGTCGATTGGCAGTAGAATCGTCATCTTCTAAAAACCTGGAACATATTGAGTTCAATATGTCGCTAGATAACCTTTCATGTTCTTACCCTTCGCTGTCTTCTTTGGTAACATTTCTTACTTCTAGAAATCTGCTATCATCGCCCACGATGAATCTTGAGCTGTCCCATTCTATCCTCAGGGTTCCCCTATGTAGACAGATAAGAATACCAAGCGTCTAAACGTCATCAATAAAACATAATAAAGTTTTGATATCCGTTTCTATTTTTGTTCCGCTACAAAGTTGCACAATTGCTAATGGACATTTTATTTGCTTGGTGATGTACATCTAGAATATCATTTTGTCCATGATTCACTCCGAGGATAATTGATCTCACTCACCAGACGATTTGCTGGGGCGTTGCCTCTGGATCCGCAGTGACTACTACATGGAATGATGCAGTGGTTCCTAGCACTGCAGTCACTATTGCATCTACCGGTTCCACTTCAGGTGCTCCTATGTTTAAGGAAAGCCTCAAATTTCCATTTGAATCATAATTTGAAGCGTTCCTACATTTCTTAATTTTACAAATTATTAATATCATTCGTCAGCTTATATATATCATTCGTAGAGCAAATTCCCATGATCAGTCTGCTGGGTTATATTTTCCAATATATAACACTCACGTCTAAGATCTAGGATTATATCCTCACTGGTGTACACCGTTGACTGATAGTTCACCTCACATCTGAAGTTAACCGTGATAATTGCTTATTTTGAACCCTAAACATTATTGTGGAATGTGGATCATGAGAAATTTCGTTTTACACTTCCAATCGGTAAGCATATATCATACATGACACATTTTTTCTAAATTTCTACTCAGGACCAATAAGTTAATAGATACCTGTATGTCCCTAAGTCGGAAGTTTCCAATGCCCTCATTTTAAGAGTTGCTAAGGTATCTTCCTCACTGTATGTCATCTCTATCCTGTGATATATACGATGAAAATAAAGTATCTGTCATGATAGCTATTATACTGGGGCAAAAAGGGGGCATTTTGGGGGCGAAAAGGGGGCGTCGGTGGAGCAGTCAATGACCGAAACATCTATCTATGATATCATTCTGGATTATATTGCAACAACGAATGTGACGGTCTCACTGATTATGAATAATATTCATGGACTGTAGTCTCCAAGATATTTATTCACGTATATCAAGCTGGTTTATTCAATATTCTTCACCCCAATATCATTATTGTGACATTATTGTACCAGGTATACCTGCTGATGGGAAGGCTGCCCCCAACTTTCACCCAAGTAATGTTGTTTCGATCTATAGCCTGACAATCTTCTGGTAGAGGGTACACGTAAACCTGGATACATTAACTGAATTGACAAGTAGTTGAGTGGTGCATTTTGTAGAGAATAGATATCCAATATGTTCTGTTATACAACAGCATGGATACCTGTTGCTCTGTTCATGAGCGCGATCGATGCCTATGATTGAGATCGGCAGGCCTCATTACGGCCGGCAATGTTCATAAAACACGATTCAATGTTGAGGTTATGGTTAGAGAAGCATCTTGCGTCCCAGTCTAACTTTTAAAGTTTTAAGGTGTGCCTTGTAAGGTGTACATATTTTTTGCAAGGTGTGTAGTTTGTTAGTCACGCACGCATTACCAAAACTTATGTAAAAGTAATTGTAAAAGATTGTTTAAATCAAGGAGATAATAAATGGAAATCATATTGTTTTAAATATATTAGATAAACCAGCCAACGTTGCGCTAATACACGGCTGTAACGATAACATTGATTTTTTTGGTAATTTCATTGGGGTTTCCGGCATAGTATTACCATGTAATCCTTATTTGCTAACTTACTTTTCCTTTGATTATGATAAGGGCGTTCGAGACAAGTCCGATTGAAAATGCCGGTGGTAAATTGCAACATAATGTGGAACTTGAACATAACCATGACATGATTTCGGGTGAGGGTCATTCCGGCCTGTCTAACTTTCACAGAAATTAATAAAACGCCAAGCCATGGAGTGAGAATTCATGGAATCGCCTAATGCTCCAGCATATTATGTAATTATAAAATTCGGCTGCGCACAAATAAACAGCGTGACCATCAAAGGTACCAAGGACAGCCTTGATGGTCACGGAATCTCATTTTACTGGTGTATATAGCCGCTTGTTTTGAATGTTTGTGGCCATTATTATAGCTGACCCATTCATGGTTGTGGCGATGTTTTTCAGTGACTGTGACTTACTTGGTTGCTCATGATATATCTATTCGACTTGGTATCGATGTTATATATCACTCACCCCTACAACATCTATAGCATACGATCAATTGGTTGCTCTCAGATCCATGAACAATATAATGAATAAATACTGGACATATTTCGATTGGATATTACTAAGAAGCTCCACAGCATAATCCAACGGTACATGATATGAATTGCCGATCGGCCATATTATAATATCGGCCATATATATAAAATTGAATTTGATTTCATAAAACAAAACTTCTATATCATTTCTACAATTCTACATTGACAATATATCTAGATGCGGTAGATGTGATCTTTATGTTGACCAATTGCAGCTTACAGTATTCATATCTCTTGTGATAGGTCATTCTTGATTGAACGGACTATGTAGTACGTTTGAACTGTAATATCTAGCCCATCTGAATGGGTTGTGGAGATGGATTTGCTTATGAATCAGCCCAGAATTGATAAATATTCAAAATAACTACCTGTAGACTGGCTGATTTCTCGTAAAATGCCACCAGGTTTTCTGTTATCGGGAGGACAAACACCTCACAAAAGTCTGTATCTGTAATATCAAAATCTGTATCGATGTTAGTGGAAGGGAAATATAGTTTTCAATTTAGTTAAGTGCGATGTGCAGTGTGTAATGAGGTAGGTTATGAGATGTAACATAATATGTATTGGTAATGAATAGCCTCTTGGTAATGACTATGAGGTTAATGTGTTACCTGCAGGAGTTTGGAGAAATCCAGCCACATAATATATTGACATACAAACGCATACTTTTTAATGAGAGTGAGGCATATTTAGTGAGATTAATGGCATTTTTATACAACATAGTGTCCAACCAACACCTTTTGAATGCTGTGTCACCATCATGTGACCGCTAGGGTGTTGCAGTCTGTGTGTGTGAGCTTTAATGATAGTTCGTGAATGTGCGGTCCGTATTGGAACTTGGAAGTGGTATATCAGTGTCTTCCATGATCATCTAAATTTGACCATTTCTTGAGTTTGAGAAATGGGATTCAGCGATTCTTCATATTTCTGCTCTTCAGATATTTAATTGAAGGAATGAACATTATGAATGTATGAAACACTTACTTGCACCATCAGGGATCATATGGATCACAATCAAAAGTATGATTGTCACCATAGGTAGTTCATTTATGCTGAATCGAGGAAAATAGATCAAAAAACAAAGGAAAATAAAAACCGAGCTTAAGGGCAACTTGCCTAGAATTAGGTTTCAAATAAGTTTATGGAATAATCGAAAGATATTGCACGATGACTGATACTTAACTATTATAGACCTGCCTAACTTGATCTTTTTGTCAAAGTTTTGTCGATGATGTGGACCCAATCATATTTCGATTAAATCCCGATTATGCCACCTGCCCTGATTTGAGCTGTCCTTGCAATGTCTAGATGAAATTGGCTAGACTGTCTGTGTATGTTTTCACTCACAATGCAATGAGTAAATATTCAAGAGCATATTGATAATAAATTCCTCGTTTCAGTTTTTCAGAATATGGCTGCATACTGAAGTAAGTACATGGAGCTAAATGAACATTGGTTCTAAGTGAGATGCCTACTCACTATCATATGGTTCAGTGAACTGTAATTACAGCTAATGCACCTCTTGTGACAGCATGTCAATATAGTTACCATCCAACATAATGTTGCATGCGATTGATGATCCTACCTAGGCCGGTGATTACCACAATATATCATGTGTTTGAGGAATGCTATTTGTTTTATCTCTGTGTGGGGTATAGTGTATTAGATGCTTGCTGGTTGTTTGATTAAGTAATTAGCAGCTTGAGCTATATTATAGTGCACTGGCTGTTGTCAGCGATGATGCAGTGATCTCCTGTCTAGCTGCATCGAAACTATCTTTTACTAATGGTGAGATGGGTGATCAGGAAACGAGTTCACAATGACGTAGATCGTGATCAAGTTACAATAAACGGACAATGTCAGCTATCGCATTCACTTACAAGACTTACAGTCCTAAATTTGACAAAATCCAGTGATCACAGCTGTGAAAAGAGTTCACCACCATCACATATTTATTGTTATCATGAAATAAGATGAAGGGTTTGTACAGACTGGGGTAAAATAGGGCATCTCAAGGAACTCACTTGTTTAGGTGATGGGAAAAATCGATTTTGACATTGCCATGTCTTAACTTATTATCTTAACTATTATCTTAACTTATTATTATTATCTTAACTTATTATCTTAACCGATAATAAATGTTCACATAGGTAGCAGCTTGTCTTGTGATATATCCCCAGTGTGACGCAGAACATGAATCCAATATATCCCATATTATGTGTGATAATGCAAAAGCTGTTGCTCGGATCAAAGATTTTCTCTCATCACTTGTGACCCTGTATCATACCTAGCATGAAACATGCGGGAGATGGAACCTGAAAACCTGTGCTGAACATTTCCTGAAGAAAGCTTACCCTTTTGCTCTTTATCGTTTTATAGTATAAAAGGGAAATTTTCGTTTTTGGAAAGAGTTTTAGTGTCACTGTCATTTAGGTTTGAATAGGTATTATTAAAAAGGTAGCGCTCAAATATAGGAGTATGTATTCATTTCATAGGTTATACCACAGATTTGCGTTGACGTGGCTTTATTTCCAATCCATGACACCCACACACCCACAAATTTCGGCATTTAATTTCATTGTAATGGTAACTTTCACTGTTTCCAGTTTCACGAGCAAATCTAAGAGCAACAAATTTTAGTGAATTCCCTGTAGTTATTATATTTAATGGGCTTTGAAGTTGTTCTTCAGAAATGCAGGTTTCCGGACACATAATAATTCGTCATCTGTTTATTGGCGCCTTTCTGTCATATGGAACTATCGTATTTTAGTTAAGTTAGTGAGTTAGTGAGTTAATTAGTGAGTTAGTTAGTGAGTTAGGCATGTTAGTGAGTTAGGCGATTCTAGGACTGTTGTCCGAAGCGGACTGTTGTCCGAAACGGACTCTTGTCCGAATCTGAGTTCCGAAAAAAGCGGACTCTTGTCCGAATCGGACTCTTGTCCGAATGGGACTGTTTCCGAAAACGTCTCCTAACCCTAACCCTAACCCCAACCCTAACCGGGCAAGAGTCCGCCGAACGGACTGTTGTCCGAAACCCGAAAGCCATTTTATATTGCATTGAATAATTGTCATGCAAATTCGGACAAGAGTCCGCCAAATGGATTCTTGTCCGAAGCGGACTGTTGTCCGAAAACCGAAAATTCGGATTCGGACAAGAGTCCGCTTCGGACAACAGTCCGGTTACCAGTTAGGCATGTTAGTGAGTTAGTTAGTGAGTTAGTGAGTTAGGCATGTTAGTGAGTTAGGCATGTTTGTGAGTTAGTTAGTGAGTTAGTTAGTGAGTTAGGCATGTTAGTGAGTTAGGTAGGCATGCGACATTCATCATGATGAGAACCATAT
>CAMPET010000086.1:175996-189164 GCA_946803715.1 Beroe ovata | reverse complement strand
GGTTGAATTCAAACTAGAAATATCGATCAGACCCTGTACATTACTATAGAATACTGAAAGAGGTCTGTTATTTCTCTCAGGTCCTGGATTGATGATACTTGGGTTTACTATTACTATAAGAATCAGGTTGATCATTGAAGTATAGTACAGGCAGGTTATTCTATCTCTGAAAAACATTTTATAAAGTATAGTGAAGGGAGATAGTTTTCCTAACTTCCTTCTACGACGACGAATTTTCGAAAATAAGCAAGACTCCATACTTCCCCCCGTGAAAAACAATACACCAACAAACCACCAGTTCACGAGATACTGCAAGCCTAGCGCGTTATCACGTTCTAGTAACATACAGTACGTTCCTTTGCATAGCCAGAAATTATTATCATCAAAATCACCGTTTAGTGTTAGCATTGAGATAGTACCCATTAATAAGCTCAAAAGAAGTAGATAAAAATAAAGAGCGGCTGTACATTTAATTTTCAGTTTCATTTCATTGTAGTTCGAACCTTGTAGTGTTCTGTCAGTGTCAGTTTCGTCATTGTAAGCAGTTGTACGATTACCATAAGTCTTGTATAAGCAAATACCATAATTACGCTTACCTCTGACACTTACCTGAATATTGTTGAAACACCCAATTTTAACCCTGTGTTGTATCGCTGAAACTCCCATAAATCATTTAACCTGGCCGTGGGTAGCTGGAATTGTTAACTGAGCGTATATTGAAGGGGATATACATAATATTATATGGAGGAAAATAGTTAATTGCTAGACTTTTGGAACTTTATAATAGCTCTACACATGAGCTTCTTACCCTCAGGTCTAAGGTGTAAACCCTTCCTACCATATAAGTCCTCTCTAAGATACCCATGCTCATCTAAGAACTCCCAATACAGTTTGATCCATACTACGTTAGGGATAACACTTGCGATGTGCTCTGAGAATAGGCTATTAAATAGTTCTATTCTATGCAACGTTTTCTTATTGTTATAGGCACGTGGAATGACATTAAAGAGACCAATTCTCGCATTGGGGAAGAGGGCCCTCAGGTCGCATACGAGATTGTTGTAGTCATTGATGACGTCAATGAGAGGAATAGGCCGCGAATTGCCCACATTCAGCGCGTTCGTGCCCACAATCAATGTTAGTGTTTTTACATTGTCATAGTGAGTGGGGTGAAGCACATCTGAGTATGATGGAAGCAGTCCCAGGACCTGTTTCGGATGGATCCCACCCCTAAACAAGTGGAGGCTGTTAGGAACCTCAAGCCCGTTGACCATCGAGTCGCCCATTATGACATGCTCACAACCACCGGGGACTGACTCCCTCACCGCGCCAACCGCTCTAGTCCTGACTCTAGATGGATGGACGGGGAAGCCGTTCTCCAGTGGTGTGAGGACAGGTGGCTGTCGACAGGGAGGTTGGTAGCCATCTTGGAGGGGAAGAGGAGGTGGAGGTGGGAAGCGAGGAGTACGGGATGAAGTCGGGGTGGAGGATGGAGAAGGTCTTGAGGGAGGAGGAGGAGGTAGCGGTGGAGTAGGGAGTGGAGGAGGAGGAGGGGGTAGAGGGAGTGAAGGAGTAGGAGGAAATGATGGAGCCGGAAGACTTGACGCGGTCGAGGGACGACGTCGAATTGGCCGAGGATGATCGGGGATTGGGGGTAGAGGGGGGAGAGGGGCAGTGGGTGTGGGTGGAGGAGATGGAGCGGGAGGAGCATAGTGTGGTATCCTCGGCGTCGAGCTTAGCTCCGGAGTCCTGGGTTCTAGATGGGCCGTGGACCTCCTGAAGGAGAGACAGTAGCGTTTACCCTGTTCTCCCTGGGGCACTGAGTGCCAGAGACGCTGCTGGCATCCAGGATTCATAGTGAGCAGGGAGCCATCACACAGGGTAAAATGGTGAATCAGACTGCCACCCCTATATCTGTCCCAAAATTGAATCTCCCTTGTAGACCCAATGGAGATGTTGCATATAGGGTGATTCTGGTCGATCAAGTGCTCATCATCCTGATGTCTGGAAAGCTGATCACCAGGCGACCTATATGCTGTTATGAGACAGGAGTCAAGGTTTAGTGAGAAGTCCGTATTGAGCCTGCTCATTAGGTCTGATATAGCAGGGTATCTACACATCTCTATGGAAGTTAATGATCTCTTGCCAAAAGAGTATGTGGAGGGGAAATTTGAGAGCCACCGGTATTTTGATTTGGCCTCACGACAGTGAGTGTTGTTCAGTTCCCTCATAACTTCCACAGTCTGAGGGGGTGTTAGATACTCCTGGCTAAACTCTACTAGATTGTTGAGGAGGCTGCTGTTCACTGAGATTTCCGGAGTCTTCTCATACCGGGAACATTCAACNAGGGAGCCATCACACAGGGTAAAATGGTGAATCAGACTGCCACCCCTATATCTGTCCCAAAATTGAATCTCCCTTGTAGACCCAATGGAGATGTTGCATATAGGGTGATTCTGGTCGATCAAGTGCTCATCATCCTGATGTCTGGAAAGCTGATCACCAGGCGACCTATATGCTGTTATGAGACAGGAGTCAAGGTTTAGTGAGAAGNTTTCACGAGCAAATCTAAGAGCAACAAATTTTAGTGAATTCCCTGTAGTTTTTATATCTAATGGGCTTTGAAGTTGTTCTTCAGAAATGCAGGTTTCCGGACATAATAATTCGTCATCTGTTTATTGGCGCCTTTCTGTCATATGGAACTGTCGTATTTTATAGTTTGTTAGTGAGTTAGTTAGTGAGTTAGTTAGTGAGTTAGTGAGTTAGTAAGTGAGTTAGTGAGTTAGTTAGTGAGTTAGTGAGTTAGGCATGTTAGAACCATATGGCATAGTTTACTATTATAAGCAAACCTACAGCACGGATATACAAGGTCAGCTTATTCTGTGAAATGATCAAAGGAAATTGATTCCTCAAGTCAAAGCATAAAGCTACATTATGTTGATTAATAATGTTTGTATCTTCAAGTCTCAAGATTCACGAGAGATATAAAGGTTATCGATGCAAACTACAAGACTTCAATAAAGAATGATCAGAGAACAGGATATGTACCTTATTGTAAGATGTGAACTGTGTAGATATGATCAAGGATTGATCAATATATACCAAGCTGGGGGTCGTTTCTATGCTAGATGTACCTAGATGTGCATTTATACATCTTGTGTATGATATACGGTGTATGTTATACATCAGTACATCACATTTCCACATTATATTACCAACATTTCAAACAGAAAAGCTTACAGGGTAGTTTGACTCAGGGTATAAGAGATACAGGGCCATATTTATGTCATCCTTGTGCATGATATGACCGGTTGTTGTTCAACTAAATTTTTGGACTACATGAAGGGTAGTGGATGAATTGAGCTGTTTTGATTTCCATATGAAAATGCAGCGATTGGCGAAGATGCTATAATGATGTTCGTTGCTGGACTATATGGGATATGGCCGAACGTGTGGTGGTTATAATTGCTTTTCCAGACACCAGGGAGCAACAATTCTGAGGTAGGTGTCCGGGGTTGCCTCCGTGGATCTTTTCACTGAACACAACCGAGCATATTCTCAGAACACAATGCATCGAAGTTCTTGGTACATAAAGCCAGATTGGGGAAACAACAGTTTCAACTTCTGAATGTTATTACGTGAATGCCTAGATCCACTTCAATTTCAAGATTGATTCTGAGCGCCACAATTTATTTGTACACAGCGTCACGTGTGTGTAACTCATTTTAAGATATTCAATGCAAATGTATTATCCCTTTACTGATGCTACTGCGCAAGAAAGCTAGCTTTCGTGCACTGCTCACCATCAGTGATATTTCGCTCCAGTTCTGACTTCAAAATATTATAACTGTAACAAAACTTTCATTGAGACTTTTCGGTGACTCTACATATAAATGAAATAAATAAATATAAATTAATTGCAATGTTTTGCGATGCTTTGTGTTGAATCTAGAGAGACGTCATGTGATCAAACATTTCGAAGGCACTATTCCATGACAACTTTATCAAGGAATTTCGATCATTCTTGAGTTCCCAAGCATCAATTTATAATCAAAGTTGCTTTCAATTATCAAGAGACTCTCAAGCTCCAGTGTCCAGACAATTATAGTTGCAACATTTTTCCGATCACCTTGTCAAGCCCTTAGATCATCCAGTGCCCAGCTTTTACAATGGGTCCATTTTCAGTAGTGCAATAGCAATATGTACCTGCAGTGCAATATGTGCCTTGTCGCTTTGGTTCTGATAGCTGTACATAACACCATATTATTCGGTGGGTGACCAAACAACACCATTTAAATTGTCATGTTGCCCCTCATCCATTATTATGTGCAATGCAAAGCTATAAGAGCTCATGGTGCCCTCTTATCACCCATTCCCTCATCCTGTGTGAGAGTGTGTCTGTGTGTGTGTGTCTGTGTGTGTGAATGTCCTTTCATATACTTATACGTACACAAATATATCCCTCAGGACAAGCTGTATAACTTCATTAATGTTTCCATTCGATTTCGTTGGAATAGGTACATTTTTCTTGACTTGGTGCATCTTAATCATAGAGGATTGGTAAGGTATATTAAATTTATTTGTTTGAAATCTAGAATAAATTGGAATAATTGTTGGAAACTACTGATTTTTGCGCTTATTTCATTGCTTGATAGGGAGGATTATATGATACCATTCAAGTCCAAAGTTTAATATCTATAAAGATGTGCAGATCTGCTACAAACAAATTCTACCGAAAAATATGAGATGCATTAGAGAGTCCCTGGTCAGGGATATATTGACGCTTACAAATGCACATATTGAAAAATAAGCCTGTTACTTTCCATTGGCTACTTTAGTTCCTCACTCCTCAACGAATTTGATTTTTACGATCTCTCTCCATGCAATGATCATTGTCCGGTGGCCAAGGTCCAACATTGATCTGCTTCACGTCACAAATCTGTGAAAGCTAGCAGCTTGGGCATAGATTCCGGGGAATAACCCCGACACACAATATGCAGGGTTCCCTAATAAAGTAATAAAATATCTATTTCAAAGTAAATGGTACGTGATATTCGGTGTTGATATCCCCAATAATATTATAGTTTACATAATATGATCCCAGAAACAGCTGGTGCAATTGCATTAAGGCGCGATACCTACCACTACTTTAGTTCCTCGCTCCATTTCATTGTGATTTTTACACTCTGATCTCTCTCTCTCTCTCTCTCTCCATGCAATGATAGTTGTCCGGTGGCCAAGCTGCCCAAATTGTCGCAAATCTGTGAATGCCAGCTTGGGCATATATTCTGGGGAATTATAACCCCGACACATGCAATAGTACATGGTTCCCTAATGAAATATCGATTTCAAATAGTAAATGGTACGTGAAATTCGGTGCAAATATTCCCAATAATTATAGTTTCCATAATAAGATCCCAGAAAAAGCTGGTGATTGCATTAAGGCGCGATACCACTATCAGTATAGAATCATCATGAAGAATAAAACATTTTCAATTCCCGGACCGTATATCATATGGAAGCCATTAATTTTTGTTTGAATATTATCCTTGACTCAGTTCTCGCGGCATATACTAATTTTATCAATATTTATAACTAAACGAACCGCATGAAATTATGGTTTTATGACCTCCATCCTTATTGCTTGGCGCATTCTTGCTACAGAGTCATTCGCCAAAGCTATTGATCCATCTATTAGGTGCATGGCTTCTACCCGGTTTCATCGTATTTGTTACAACTGTATATAAATTGCAATATACTATATTGCAACTACATAGGTACCTATTTATGATGATTGCATTTAATGATCATAAACGGATATTCACTTATGGAGTGATCATTCCAGCAATTATCGATTTGCCCATATTCTTGCTTCTCGTGTTGATTGATTTTTTGTACGTGGGGGGGGGGTTAGGGCATACAACAAATGAGTTTTTGATGGGCCTATTTCGATGATATATATTGGAGCTGACCTCATCAGTCATCATTCAATGTTTGATAATTGGTCTTCTCCTTTCATATTTATCGAACGGCTGATTTGCTGTAACACCTATCACTAATTGGAGTTGATGTACTAGCTTTATTGGATAGGTAGATATGATTGTCTGCCATATCATATTTGGAGACAGTATAGTATAAACCTTTGTGTTAGGAAGTACCCGCATCACTGTGATAGCTCAATTTTGATAAAATTCTTCCACCTGTCTCTGTATATGAACTCTTGCAATGAACATGAGTTCAATGCTTAGGTAATAGGTATGTTAATTGGATGTCACGCATTTATCATTATGAGCTTCTTGATTCATGTCAACATTCAAGAATCAAGAAGATTGTGACACCCAATTTTATATCATTACGAACTATCATCAAACAGGGCATCATAATGTAATCTCTGCAATTTCGTAATTTTTCTTGATATTTCACCGAAATTACCCATGATATTGCAATAAATTAACATTCCTCCATACTTACATCCCCACCTTATATCATAGCATGGTCAGCAGTACGAACACGCCTTTCTTCTTCAACTCCACGACCCCAGTCACCCTCCTTACCTTCCTCTCAGACAGAAACTTCAACACCACAATCATGTGCTTCACGGCATGTCTCGGCATGTGCAGGTAACCGCGCCAGCAAGTTGAAAATAATGTTTGAAAATGTTTTTTGGGGAGCGGTCTGCGAACGTACTTCAAACACGATTCCTAATTCATTCTTTTATTGGTCAATCATTTGTGACCCCTCCCCAAGAATGCTGCTACTCGTTAGAAGCCTTTTATCATCATAAAACCAAAATATCACAGATTCCCCAAGATAATTTTGCATTGATCTTAGAATGAAGAACTTAATTATGATATTTCGGGTCATATCAATTTTAGCTCCTGTTCCAATTGTTATACCTACCACTTCGATTTTTGAATTTAACCTTCATTTCAGCGTTGCAATGAATATCTTGATCTACTTGTTCTACAGAGGCAAGAACAACAACATTCAGCACATTATCTACAGATATAACTCGATACTTGATTGCTCAATAGGAATGTGGGTAGTACATGTTGACACCATCAGCCCACTACCTTGACACCACTCTGCACTATCTTCGGTTTTGATATCGCATCGATTTTCATTTTGGTACCACTTTTCAGTATTTTCCTCTACAATGTAGAGTCTACATTCAGCTTTTCACCCTGGTACCACTTTTAACCTTGACACAACTGTTATCGTTGACATCACTTTTCACGTTGACACCACTTTTATCGTTGACACCACTGTTATGGTTGACATCACTTTCTACGTTGACATCACTTTTCACGTTGACACCACTCTTATCGTTGACACCACTTTTCACGTTGACGTACCGCTCCTTATCTTGAAATCAATTCCAACGTTGGCAACACATCCTTATCTGGTACCTATCATGTCAATAGGACCATAATTTCATTTTCGATGAAACCTCAATTCTTGTGTCATCGTCTTTTTACAAATTACCATAACTACCGCTCCTCAGATGCGCCATCCTTCACTGCGCCATCCTGGTAGCTTCCATCAACTGTTCTGGGGAATATCTGGAAATTCTAGTACCACTGGAAAGTTTCATCTTCGCGGTAGCATCCAGAACGGAGACAATGTACAGTCTGGTCCTGTGCGTCACCCGGACAATCAACGTTCTTGTGCCCACATACCCAGTTCACGTGATGAGTATCAAAGCTGTCATGATGATCTACCCCATGGTCTGGGTGGTTCTCTCTATCTACGAGATCAGATCAGTTATCTTCCACACCAGAACCTCGGGAGATCTAATGTACAGCGTGGTGTTCCTAGTTCTCAATCCACTCACCGGAAGTGAACTCCTCAGTCATGATCTCTCGCTCTGGGTTTACTTTACTATCCTCCTGGGACTTCCGTTTGTCTTGCCGGCGCTGATAGCGGTACTCTGTGCAGGTCTCATATCTGTTAGTCTTCTCCGAACTAGGACAACAACAGTTACGCGGGGTCAAAATCGGAAGATCACCGGGACAGTTCTCCAGCTGACTTCGGCTAGTTTCTTCTTCTGCTCCGTGTACTTTGTGACGGAGATTGTGTTCAACGCCCACGGTTTTGGTACCAAGTTACTCCAATCGGAGTTTTACGTGCTCTATTTCACGGGCAATATATCAGTGTTCCTTAACTCCTTCATAAAGCCTGTCATTCTCTTCACAAGAGGGGCATCTCTCAGAGACTACCTTCGTTCAACGCTCTCCATGTCAAAAGGTGAGATCTGCACAGTTTTAATAATACTATGTGTTTTGCCTCAGCTAAATATTGAGTATGGGAAATTTCCTAAGTTTCAAACTTTTCCTCAGGTTTCACATCCAGATAGACTTGAAAGACAAAGAGGATAAAGAAACTCAATTCCTCTCGGTTATCGATATGTAACGTACTATGATTTGATTGACCCTATACGATTTTGTACACTCAAAAACACAAGAGCACTATAATCAAACCTGCAGAACCGTTACTGGAACACTGATATAACTTTTCTATATGATGTTGGTGAAACGGTTCTGATTCCTACTGATTCTCGTAACTCATTTCATCATGAAAATTATGATCATCATATTTATGAGTTCTCATGTGAATGATAATCTAGGTACTGCAATCAATTGATTATCACAGTTTATCTGTAAAAACTATTAACTGGTTCATATAATAGAAAAGAATGTGATATGTTGTGTGGAAATTCGTTAATCTTGAGACATCATCTAACTGGGGCTTAATTTGCAGCTGTAAATATAATCGTTTCATCGAGGTTTTGTTAAGTTCTCTCGTTGAATATAGGTAATCAATGATCAATATATTGAGGCTTTGGTTCCTATATGGGTTGAAAATTAAGAAATTACTGCTGATCCCTTTGATGGATTTGCTTTTATTTAATTTTTCTGGGTTTTATCTTAAAGTTAATGCATTTTATCTTTAATGGAATTCTGCTGTCTCAGACGATCTTTAAAATTTATTATTGTATTCATTGATTTCAGAGTTTTAATCTATCATGTTATTTATTCAAAACAATGTTTTTATGTTCAATGAGCATTTTTTTGTTATATGTTTGATTGTATCGCAGCTTTTTATGTTAAATTGTTAATTTTACCTTCTATTCTTAAATAATTCACACTTAATACAGTCTTTCCTTAATCTCATGGAGAGTAGATGGCTCAATGAAACAGCTGGTATATGGATGTTTCAAAATTTCGATATTTTATTCCGATATTATATATGATCAAACCAAAAATTTTCATTTCCCCACCAGATTTCATTTTCAGATTTGAGCTGAGTTCAGATCATCAATGATAAGTACCTTTATATACTGTCCTGGATATCAAGATCCAGCTCGTCTCCCAATAACCACACGTGCAGAAGATATATCTATCTTATACTCAAGACAAGGTTATACAATATCAGACATACCAGAATAACGCATATTTTACGGCTTATCATGTTAAAGCATTCGTTAGAACAGAGACCTTCAATATTTCAATTGAGTAATGTGCAAAGACCGAAATTCTCAATGATAGCATCAGAATGCAGATATCCGATATTTCTTCCCCAATCGTGGACTGGTGAACGGAATAGGATGTTCATTCAGACACTATGATAGAAATATAACAACAAATCTATAAACTACTCAGATTCTAATTTTCAGAGCTGTGTGTGAATATAGGTAGGTGATAAACGATAATTTTAACACGGGTTTCCAGAGTCACCTGACTCGAGCATGAACACTATTGAGATCATTTACCCATCTACTCTTTGAACAGGTATGGATCTCATATATTGGATGAAATGAACGTCTTTATCATCCTCTCACGCGTTTTTCGAATCATTCATAAAGGAGCAGCAGTTGGTGAAGGAGAACATCTAACTCTCATTGCTTGGAAAACTTGGGATGTTGCTTTCCCAAGTTTTGCTTTTTGTTTAATAATGTAACACAATCCCTCGTACGGTGCCTACCATCTGTACCTATATATTGTCTTTGATCAGTATTATTGGAACTGCATTTGTTTGAAATCGAATGCCATGCAATGGCATACTCTCGTCTTGTATTATAGGATTAGGAATTTATATTTAAAGGGAAATGGGCTCTTCGATGTGTTTTAGCATTATAACTGCCTTTGAAAAATCAAATATTCTTGACTCCACAGCAAGACGAATTAGATAGTGGTTCCTGGGTACTATAGTCAGTGACTAGCACAAAACATGGGTTACAATATCAAGGACAGTCCATGCTTGGACGCAAACATAACAGAGACATGCGACTTTCTCATTGCTAATGTAAGTGATCATTCTTCAGTGATAACTGATATATCGTCAGATATTATGTAGGTGTTAATAACGTCGTGCAATTGTAAAGAGGTTTTTCAGTACCTATAATAACGTATATGTATTGGCCAAGGGAGTACATACTGTGCATTTCCTGTAGATTTGATAACTAAATGGGATTGAGGGAGGAGAGAAAGTGGCAAACCGTGACCTGTCTTGGGGCATGAAATTGAATTTGATCCCTTTTTTACTGAGAATTATTGCCAATTCCCCTCAGGGTACCTGCTTGTTCATTATTGGACTACTTGGGACTATAATGAGTTCATTCACCATCTACTGCCTCTTATTCCATGTGAAACTGCCTTATTGTCAGGTAATTTCAACTGCTCTGTACCTTCTGATCATTTCTACGATTTACGTTTAACTCAATTATCAGATAACAACTAATCTGAATTATAAGCTTATCACGATTTCCATTTCAGAATTTCTTCATTCTGAACGTGGCAGTGAGTGATATTTTGATAGCAGTGATCGGAATTTTCCGTGGCCTGGGAATATTGAATGCCAACTACGTTGGAATCGATGATAATGGTATCTTGACTTGGTGGTGCTACATGTACACAATTATGGCTAATTCAATCTGGTGAGATTTGTGTCCTATAAATCCATCCATTAGCCATAATGTCAAGAGTTGCATGGAGTCTGTCAATAACCTATAAGTTTTCAATCTACATGGTATTTTTAGTGTCAATGGTGTCAATGTTAGTGTCAATGGTGTCAATAAGTGTTCAATGTACATGGTTTTGTTAGTGTCAATGGTGTCAGCGGTCTGAGATGATGTAGCTAAATTTAGGCCCTAAATTGTTGTTAGTTATCCGAGGTGGTGTCAAGCTTATCGTGTTGCGGTGTGTGAAAGAGGGATTTTTTGTCAGTTTGATGTGAAATAGCTCGTTCTCATGGAAGTAGTGTCAGCTACATGTTCACTTCATTGCAGGATGGCAGCCATTCCTGTTCTGGTTCCCCTCACATTTGACAGATTTGTGGCAGTTGTCTTTTCGCTACACTACAAGCGAATCATTAACACATTCACGGCAAAGATAATGGTAGCTCTAACTTGGATTCCGATTCTCATGCTGCTGATGTACGACTCTTTAACCTATGCCATGGGAACAACCGAGGTAATCTACATTTTCTCCTGTTCAGCTCGACAAAAACTTTCAGAGCTTTGAAATTCTACAATTCTCGGAAATTTTGGGTGGTAGCCATGTAAATTCTTAAATTACGAAGAAAGCTTGTTATTATCAAAAATGGATTACAAAGAAAATTCGTGATCCTTGCCTTGGAAAGTGATTAAATGTCTTAGGACATAAAATTGCAATTTTTCTGAACCCTAGCTCATGAATTAGTGAATTCCAGAAAAGGAGACTTGCTGGTTACATTTTTTTGAATAACTGCTGTCATTTTCAGATTGCATATCAGAAGAACTACCACAGATGTGTGATAGAGACCAACAGATCCTGGAAGCCGGTCATTTTTCTCATTACCCCGTTCCTCACCATCCTCGTGATGTATGTGGCGATCCTCTTCTTTGTCAAGAAAGCCGGGGCGGAAACCAAAAAGTTGCTGGTAAGACTCAACATTTTTTGGATAGTTGAAATATCTCGATGATGCTGTTTAGTTCTAGTTCTACGTTTCAAATTTAGTATTCACCTTGAAAGTATAATTATCTCTGAAACGCTCCACCTTGCAATAAGGTCCACCTTGCAATAAGGTCACGATAACTCGGTTCCACAAGTTCACATGCTAGCGTCTGTATGTGACGTTAATCGTGAATTATGACTACTGTATATTACATTCGAATACTTAGTCAAGTACTGAGGTACCCGTACTGTTATAGGTATTGATGTTTCACCGAAATACGGTCACAGAAATTGGTATATTTCACAGAAATGGTGCAGCTAATCTAGGGTACCTGCAATTCACCAGATAACTCCCAGAATATTTCAGATAATGTCTACCGCAATCATTGGAACTGGGCTTATTGCATACACGCCTGACACACTCCTCATCACTTTTAGGGTATGTTGAACTGAATTATTCATGGGTTGAACAGAATGATTGGGTATACAAAATTTTAATAAAAACAAAAGAAACTTTAAGAAAGCCCTTCTCGAATACTTTATCACACAACTAGAAAAGAAAATATTATTCTGATGTGAAGTTCCTGTGAACATTATCATTTCCTAACTTCAGGTTACAATGACCTATGAAGCAGCACAGATCACCACAGTGACACTCTACTACATGAACAGTATCTGGAACCCTATCATTTATTTCTGTACCAATAGATACACACGAAGAGACCTTGCAGGTATGATCACGGTTAATCAGGGCCTTGTCTTACATTTCATTCAGTTTGATGGTCGACTTTTTGGCCAACCGATCCTACTTCATGAAAACAGTACCTACTGGATGACCAGCCGACACCACTTTGTTTCTTGTTGACAGAATCGATTTTCTTTTCTTCATAGCTGCAGTCGAGAGAACGAAATCGATATTTTGGAGAGTGCAATAGTTAAGACTTCACGAACATCCCCAATATAAAGTGAGCATCATACTTTGAATATATTATACATGCCCTGCCCTTTATCCAGCCACTAAATTACTCAGCCACCAAGCTCGGGAGGAAGATTGTGAAATGTGTGTACGGCGAGGAAGGGTACATGAAGGGCCGTAGCTCCACAGCGGCGAGCGACTTGCCCTCTTCCTCTTACTCCGCAAAGGCTACGTACGAGGTGAGCGTTGCTAAGGGCAACGAGGACGGTCTTGTTCGTGTGGAATGATCGCTATGAGTGTGCGTCGCTCAGTCATACGA
>CAMPET010000086.1:139525-161937 GCA_946803715.1 Beroe ovata | reverse complement strand
TACCCACACAAACACACACACACACCCACCCACACACACACACACACACACACACACACACACACACACACACACACACACACACAATTTCTCAATACTCATTGTAACTCTCGTTTTCTCATTCTAGCTTCCTTCAATCGTATTTTGATGTTGGTCGCTTTAGGGCTGTATTTTTGCACAATTTCAGAGTTTTCAATATGCCGTACTTTCTTAATTGATATTACTAATTGATATTACTTTCCTAATTGATATTACTAATTGAGTGTTCTAATTGCTGTCTTGCATCGAAAATTCGATGAAACGAGCGTTTAAAATTCGTTCATCGAGATTTTAGCTGATATAAGACAGGCCATTAACATGAATAGAGCACAGATGGTCAATATTTGTCAGTTGCTTTGTTATCCATCTGTATACTTGAATCACTTTTGTTCGATGATGTTCCAGTTATTGTTTTTGGTATCAACGTTCTTGATATCGATCACATACGTTCTATGCGAAAAACGGAAAAATGACACAAATTTTTGTCCATTGTTTTTACCTTTCGATACCACTTGTAACAAGGGTTCCCTGCTTTCATTTCAGCAATGTTCCTAATAATACTATTATCCTACATAACGACCTTAGTGTTTTCTTCAGATCCATCAGGTGCGACATAAAAGAATTCTTAGAAAAATCTAGAAAAATCTGAAATTATTATAGTTGAATGATAGTCAAAATAGAAATCGAGTTGATGGTCTGAAGAAATTGAAATGATGCTAACGTTACTGTTTCTCTTTCAGAAGTATTCATAACTGTAAACGACAGATATTTCAGCGAAAATGCAGTGATTAACATACGAACAGGTAACATGTGAGCATGTGGATAAAGAAAGAACAGCAAAATATAGTTGATTGATTAGTTAATTTGATAATTGATTAGCTAATTGACCAATTAATTACCACTCTAGGAACGAGTTTAAACATAGAGTGTGCGAGTACTGTGATAGGAAGCACAACAGTTAACTATAAGTGGTACAGATCTAAGACCCCATACACGTCACAGCAGGCTCAGGTAACAGATCACACATGATGACTTCAAACATCGGTTACCATGGAAACAGCGTGGGAGAGTTTAAAACATTTTCTTGTGTTTGACAATGTATACTCACTCCACAGCGGTTAGAAGTGTCACAGGAGAGGGATTTTGTGGCACTTGCCGAGTCAACGCACAGCGGATACTACATGTGTTTGATTGGGTCGGGCGAGGGGTACAGTGTCTTTACCCCCGTTATCCATGTCATTGTCGAATGTGAGTGTCATTTACGTCATCATATGTCAAAATAAGAGTCATATCAAACGTCAATATGTCATTTCATATTATAGGTTTTATACCCTTGTCATGTGCTTACTTTAACCGAGGGATCTATAGCATGATATTAACCAACACAATCCAGACTGAAATCGAGCTGTATCCTGATATTCCCTCGTCCCAGATTTCGATATAGTAACAGAAGAGGACCAAGTCACGATAGAACCGTATGAGAAAGTGTTTGTACTCAAGTGTTCGCACATCAACGCCAACCCGCCGCCCATTGTCCGATGGAAGAAGGATGGGATTGATGTAACTAACATCAACTCGGGGAGCAATGTGATGCATGTCACGGGCAAGGTGAGCGGATAGTGTTGAGTGAGTAGTGAGTATTGAGTGAGTAGAGAGTATAGGAAGGAATGTGGATATTCGAGTGAGTAGTGAGTAATCCTCACTGAGAATCTAAGTAATGAGTGCGAACAATAAATACATCTAAACTTTCGATGGCGTTATTCTTTCTGAAAACAAAACATAAAACCAACTCCTAACGAAGACCAAAACCTATAACAGAACCTACAACCACCCCTCTGGCAGAAGACCAAAACCAATAACAGAACATAAAACCACCCCTCTGGCAGAATACCAAAGCCTATAACAAAACCTAAAACCACCCAGGTTGTGGACAAGGATTACAACATCGAGGTGAACGACCTGCTCCTACTTAACTACCAAGACACATTCTCGGGAACGTACACGTGCGATGTGGAGGCTACAGGGACCTACTACCGGAGCAGGAACTCCGTTGCTAAGAGATACACTGTCAAAACCGCAGGTAGAGGGAGAGAGATATGATTCGCTAACAAATCAATCCAGCTCTTAAATAGTTTTTGAATCGAAAATTGTTCTGTGAGGATAGATTTCTTAAAAAATCATTTCTTTTGAGTCAAATCTCACGAAAAGAGTTGGCGCATCTTAGCGGAACGTCTCACAAAATGACATAATCTGATCCCGCTTATTCAACACCACTATCCCCCCCAGCATCGGAAAGTCTGATGACGGACAACTCGACGCAGATCCTGTTTATCGATAATGGCGGGAAACCGAAGGTGGGCGAGAGCGTCACGCTGAGGTGTGGAGCAAGTGGGTACCCAACTCCTGAGTACGAATGGCAGGATACAAACAACGTGAAACTTACGACCAGCGATGTCTACGATGTAAGCTTGCGTGTTTGTGTGAATGTGTGTGTGTTTGCGAATGTGTGTGTTTGTGGATGTTTTTGTCGGGTGTTTGCTTAAAGTGACGCTACGGAAAGTGTTGATATCAGCATTTTGTTTGTACCTCAATAGAAGCTGAATTATTCCTCCAATGAACCCGTCATTCTGCATGCCCACAGCTCATATTTAATGCCATTTGATCTTGCCACTTTCCCGCGTATGCGTTGAACATGATCTTGCTGCCACCGAACATATGTTTCCACACACACACCAATGTATATTCCTGCAGCGAAAAAGCGCAAATCAGATTCGTTATCAGAATGAATATGTAGAGGTAACTGTGCATGGAAATGATGCTGGGCTGTAATAATGATGATTGTGATGTTTCATCAAATCAGTGAAGATGATAGAACTGTAATTGAGGAAGTTCCTAGATCAATAACAAGTTTCCAGATCGATGTTTGATATCTTGATCGTCCTAATTACCATGATTTGTGTTGGGCTGCTAATTAACACAATTAACTAATTGAGTCAATGATAATTGAAACATTGATCTCCATGGTCGCCAAGCAATGCTAACTTGCTACCAACTACAAGCTACTATATCAGCTGAATGTCCCTGCTAGCGAGCTAATTATTTCCTATCCGCGTGTCGGTAAATAGGTTTAGGATTCTGGGTTGCACAATTCGCGGAATTTCACCCATTGTTATCCCGTGTAGGTGTTAGAAACCAGTATGGTGGTGAAGAGTATCAAGTCAAGTGATGACAATGACGAGTACAAGTGCGCGGCGCTCAGTGGCGATACTAAGTCCGTGGAACCGATACGACTCACACTATCAGGTACAAGTTTCTGTTCATAGCAGCTCCTGTCACTCCTTCGTCAGATGTGAATGGTACTGGACTGACAGCTAGGCGCACTCAATAGAACTACACTTAGAATCATAATTCAGACCCGATCAGAGGCTCGCTAGTCTATAGTCTTGGCTAAGGAAGTTTAGACAGTTACTCAGTACTCACTTCTTTCAATCCAAATACAAGGAAACATTTTATTCCAGATACAAGACCGGAGTTTAACAACTCGATGGATAACTCACAGTACAACATCCCTGGAGCGACGGTTATCATAGACTTTGGACTCAGGATTAGAGGAAATGCCGTATATCTCTGGAACGGTATATGGATTTTGAATCACAATCTGCATGATAATCGATTTCATAGAAGAACCTTGACAAACTTCACCCATTGTGACCAAGTTCCCTTTGACAAATGGTTGCTGATTCGCTGATGATCATTCTGCAGGTATCAACTTGGGAATGTTTGTGATGAGCGAGGACGGTCGAACCTCAGACAGTAGTAGAGGTGTTCTCTCGATGAACTTCGAGGATGGAATACTGACCATTGAGGTAGGAGAACTACGCACCTGAACCAATCTTAGATCCTATTCCATGCTTTAACAAAGAACTCATGATCGTCTCCTCTTTCGGAAATTTAAATTCAAAATTATCCCCTCAGCCGATTTTCATACATTCCATGCTTTATCACAGAACTCATGATCGCATCCTCTTTGGGAAATTTAAATTCAAAATTATCCCCTCAGCCGATTTCCATACATTAACTCGAATCGTCTTACGCAACACGATTTTCTCTGCAAATATGGAATGCATAGAATTACTGCATGAAATTTGTTCTCAAATCTCTCTGCTGTTTCGATCCTCAGTTCTTCCTTTTGTTCTACAAATTGAGGGATTGATCAGCCTACACATACACACAATACAGTTTCGAAATGTACATGCATAGAGTCTCAAGGTTCAAACCGGTTTTGACAAATAGTGCAGCTGATAAAGAGAGCAAGGAATTTGTCACACTCTTATGACCGAATGGGGGCCTAGATATCTTGAAAATTTGATGAATAAATAATAGTGATAAAAAGCTCAGTACAAAATTTGATTAATGAGCTGATTATCTTGTGTTTTGAAGGTGCGAAAAATTGAATGATCGTATAAATTTGAAGGACTGATCATCTTGATCTAGCACCAATCCTTGAAAATGAAAATATCTTACGTCGTTTCTCGTCATTGAAAGTTGAAAGCTCCTGCGTTGTCTAGACAACACTGCCAGCTTATGCCAAAGTCATGACGTCATGTTCAACTAAAAACTCGCACCAGAAAAGTGCATTTCACAACAAAACATGACCTCAAGTAAGTCAGCGCGCAGCTCCCTCATAGAATAGCAGCACATATATTCGGAAATGTTGGCACTGCGACACATAACCAAGTCATTGCCTGATCACTCATGACGTCATAATGCTCCTTCATAATGGATCTGCTCTTTCAGAATATTCAGAAGAACGCAAGTGGGGTATTCCAGTGCATAGCGTATAACGAGGCAGGTATGGTGACCCAGTACAAGACTGTCATCATTAGAGGTAAGAAACGAGCGGCGTACGATAATTGATGTATGACTGGTTCATCAAGACAAAGCTATAGGTATAAAAATCATGGGCGAAATGCCTTCCATGGAAAATATATAAACTGTTTTTTCCTGAAATCGAGATCAATTTGACCTCGTCACAAAGCTCTGACTCATCTAACTCAACACACAGACGCGCAACCGGCTCGAGTAGCTCACACGACCAAATCAAACGAGGAGATTACAGTGTTGGGAAACAACATCCATTCTGTGAGAGGAGCGAATTTCACCATGCAGGTATGATCATGATGGCTAGAGACATAGATACACTGTGGCATAACTGGGGCCCACAACTTTTTACTCCTTATCTCGTTGACTGTTATTACTTTATTTATAGGGCTCACCACCTTCCCGAAGGCCAACTTTGATACTGCACAGTGCACAGCTATCACTTTGAACAAATGTTTCAATAACCATTGACCACTTACACCCCATCCTTCGTGCTCACCCCCTCACTCCCGACTAACGACCCGGCCTCTCCCATTTCAGTGTACAGGTTCGGGAAACCCGACACCTGCTGACATCAGCATCGCTGTCCCAGACTCCACAAGTTCCACGGTTACTTCCAGTCTGGTGAAAGTCAACAAGTAAGTGACACTGCATCATGTGTTGCAGTTTATTCCCTTTTGGCGCTGCTATTAACAAACGCAAAAACGTCTTTTGTTATCAATAGAGTCAAACGAGAATAAATTGACTCTCTCTGATCGTTACTCATGCGACTCTTGGTCAATCGTCCAATCCATGAACTCTGTAACCACACCAAAACCATCATCATGTCTGCGGTTGAAAAGTTTCACATGAATTCTCGTCACCGATCATTTTCTCCCTTGAGAAGCCTGAACACTGATCTGCACTAGCACATCATGTGAAACATGCAAATTGTATATCGCATTTCTGTTAAGTTTTGATCAATTGAGGCTCAAGTTTAGCGTCAATTGAGTCGCTGTGAAGGTTCTAGAACCCAAATAAGCCATATCATTTGTCAACAGTGAAACTCTCTGTGAAAATGCAGGACAAATCGAAATGATTAGATGTAGTTAGTATAACTTTGACGGAGGTAACGATTTCACAATCAGAATCTGCTGATTCCATAGCAACCACTTAGCAACCATATTATTGACCATGGCAACCACAAATTACGACCACGATTCTCCTCAGGGAGGGAAAGTACATCGGGAATCTGCTGATTGACAAAGTCTCTGAAGCATACGCTGGAAATTATACTTGCTGTGCTCATAACTATGTAGCAGGTAACAAAGATTTTGACTCAAATTGATCTGCTTAATTCCTATTTTTTGGACCGATTGATATTGATTGGCAATTGCCCCAATCCTTTGATTGAAAAACCTCAAATCGATAAAACTGTATCCTTGAAACGCGCTGATTGGCTCGTTTTATCTATGCCCCGGGCGTGTTTTGATTGCAGCGCTAATTTCATCCCCAACAGGACAAAAGAATGAGGCGTGCATCACAATCAACCTGGCAGTCGAGGAAAAGGTGACAGTGACCCAGAACTCCCCCGATACAGAATACACGCTGGTCATTGGAAATATGGTGAGAGCTGGATAGCCGGGAGATCGATCTGAATTTCCCCCTCCGTGTAGAATTAATCTTGATTCTCAGGCTGAATTCAACGAAACTTGGGATAATTTTAGACAATTCCAAGCATCTATAATTACCATAGCAAGCAGTAGCCTCTCAATCTCACTAACTCCCAGGTTTATGGCACGGAAGGTTACCCCCTATCTGCTTCATGCAAAGCTACCGGCCTACCTCGACCCAGTATATCCATTACACGGGCAGATGATAGCTGTGGAACAGTGTCGACCATCACAAAATCCAATGACATCGAGGTATTAAATAGAAAATCATGGAATTCGAAATTTTGAAGCATTCACGGTTATTGGTTGACTGATTCTTTACAAACGAAGCCAACATAGCTTTCAAAATATATGACCATCGATTTCCCATTCTTGATTCATATATTTCCAAACGTTTCAGTTTACTGATCAAAGGGTAAGCTGAGCACTTTTTGAGCCTTGTGTTCTCGTGAAATATATTCTCTTAGAAGTGTTCTCGGCTCTATGAGTGTTTTTTGCAGCAAACATCTTCCGTGACTTTCGTAAATTGTACGTAGCCGTAACTTTGCACCCTAATTGTACCTCGGAAACCTTACTTCCATGAGGGAACTTGTAACATCTGGACCAATATGTAACACACACACATGTGGTGTTTTGCACATGATGTGGTGTTTTTACACACTATCTCACTATTCATGTCATCTACTCACTTCCGCCATGTTCCCTACTCAATCTCCTATTATCTGACATGGGTAAAACTCCAACAGAGAAGCCCGTCAAGTCATGTGAATCAATAATGACCAAAGGATATGTGTCATTTGTGTCATGATTATGAATTATGTGAATGAATTGGCTGCCAGGAAAAACAAACGTATATAATGTCAGTCATGAAACTGTAACTCACAAACTGACGTTATATATGATATGGGGACGTTTAAGGAAACGACTGTCAATATATGCAATCTTATCTCTGTTTCCCGATGATGTGGGAAATTTCGAGGAGTCTAGAGGGGTTACCACGGTCTATAATTAGAGATAGAGCATTGTTAATTATAGACACATCTAGAAGTTTCTATATCTGTAGCAGCAAAGTACAACGAACCAATGCTTCAAACCGTCCACGGCATCTGCTCTATCATTCTCGAAACTGATCAGATGACTTTGTTTAGTAGCAAAAACATGTAATTTCTTTCTGCACAATCTAATTTCAAAAACCAGCAACCCCCTTCATAATCCAACAGGCTATAACCTGACTATCTGGAACCTGATAACCTAAAACCTAACAATCTATCTCAGATAATCCAAGTGGATTACGACGATAGCTGTGTCACTGACGAATTCCAATGTTGCGGCGAGAACACAATCCAAGGAACACCGTACAGACATTGCTACGAGGCGATATCCGTCAGCTTCGGTAAGTGTATGCTGCACTCTGTAAGTACTTATGACAGTTTGTCGCCCTCCGTCAGTACTCATCTATGAGAAAAGTCCTTGGATATTCGTATAAACGATCGATATGTCCCTGACCTCTCAAGTCTCAACACTATAAGATCCGTGCTGACAATAAGCTATTTCAGTGAAAGGGTCAGAACCAACGGAAGTACAGATTAACAATATCGGAACCTTGGCTGCTGACGATTCTTCACTTGTGTCACTCATGGGTAAGATATTATCTCAGTACACAATGAGTAGAATGTGGTCACAGTAACGGAATCTGTTCATGTCATTCCTGATTCACTATTTCATTGCTTTCTTCAAAGATGAACTCGAAATTGGAAAATGGTTAACATGATAATGAGAAGTGTTTGGATTTGAAAAAAGGGATATTCAATTTTCACAATTTCAGAGACACTCTCACTCAACTGTTCGGCAAAGAGTTTCCCAGAATCGGAGTTCATGTGGGAATACAGGAATGCGGGATCCACAACTAACGTCTTCCAACTACTGGACAGCCAGAACTTCGAGATATCCCTCACGAAAACGAAGGGTACGTGTCACGTGACCATGACAAGTGCAGGAGGGCGATGAAAGATACTTCATCTGTTCATGGACTCAACCGATGAAGATGGCTCAGAGCAACATTTGAGACAAAATTGTACCAAAATCATGGAGACCGACCTTACATAACCTCCACCCCAGGTTTTACCTACAGCATTCTCAACACAAACGGAGTTGCTGGCGACTTCTTCTCGGGCACTAACTACGAGTTCCGATGTTCGGCTAGGAATGTGTTTGGGGGAACGAGTGTCATCAAGAGAATCCAAATTACCACCAGTAAGTGCTATCATCATGGTCATTGATAGCAAATAACTTTGTGAAGGTTCCCGGAATAATTATCTGAAATATAATAAGCAGTGCTTTTGATGACGGATGTACAGTCCGTAACCCGCTTTTTCTCCGTTGCAAAGTTATTCTCTCGCTTCAGGTGCTGCGAATGAGGTATCAGCCAATGTGTACCTCAGTCTGGGCATAGTGCTGTTCCTGTTGGCACTCGTTCTCGTCCTTATCATGTACATTTTCTTCATCATTTGTGAGTAAACACAGGATGGATTAAATCACTGTTTATTGGCAGTTTTCTACGGCATTCATTGTGAGAATATGCAAAAGTTGTTTGACTTGTCGAGAAAGAAACAATTCTGCAATGTTTCTAAAATCATTCTTTTCCAGCGAGTGGTAAGAAAAACAAAGCTGAGCTGGGATGCATGCGACACTGTATCTGTAAGTGTTGTGAACCCAAAGACCCTCCCGTAGTTGGTAAGTCAGTGCTGAAGTTCCTGTTGTTACCATGGTAACTCACCATGGTAACACACATATCACTTTAGAAGTAACTTCTTGGTTACCTTTCCCAACTTCAACTTTTCATGAACCCTGATATCACACATCTCACAGCATTTCAAGGGTTGAAGCATTGTAACAGCATGAATTCTCGAAAAATGACCTTCCAAAAAGCAATCAAGTGTCCTTGATATCTAAGGCACATAATATCATTATCTTGATAATAATTTCCTTCTGTAGTCTGTAGATCTTTTTCAACTTGGCAGACGTCCTCCATTCCTTTCTTTTTAGCCCAAAAGCGAGGATTCCTCTTCGTATGGAGAAATATTATCAAGTTAGCGCCTGTGACAGCACTTCAAACTCATGCTGTATCACCTTTATTGTATTCTCTTTTTCAACTCCCAATGATTTGATGATGGTTCAACTGTCAAAACTCCGTGTAAAGTATACATGTGTCAAGCTTGAGGGACCAGGTGGGGATTGTACACACCAATTAAAGTTCTATTCATAGCAAAACGCGCGAAATTTTAATACAGATCCCTGAGATCGACTACATCATGGGAAACCATGAAAGACTGTGAAAATATCGAAACTTTCTGGTTCAAAATAGATAGTCACTGGAACTAGAAGGGAGTTAAGAGGGAAGTTTGATGGATATATCTCTGCTACAATGCTTCAGCTTGGCCTCATCAACCACTCCACCAATCACAACGCTTCTCCACCCATGACCTGACCAATGACAATTATTGTCCCACGCTGACAAACCAACCAATCACACTCCAGATCCACACCCACACTTCGACTACAAGCTCCTCTCGCTGGAAAAGGTGGCAACCAACTCCTTCCACGTGCCCCTCTACACCCACCCTCGGCTTGTTCCCGTGGAAACGAATGATGCGAGCTCGAGTCGAATGCCGGTATACCGAGAACTGGAACAAATGGCGATCCAGAGTCAGACGACGATGAACAAATATGAGGAGTTGTTCTGAGAGGAAGAGAGAAGACAATTGTGATGATGTCGTCACAAGCAAAATCACGTGTTTGAGGAGGAAGCAGGGTTTGTCGTGACATGAGATGAATATCTGCCAGAAAATGCCTGAAGAAAGGGTTCGAGACGAGATCTTAAAACCAAAGACATTCTGATTGTCCGATGGAAGCGATATTTAGTGGCGGCTATGATAATAGGCAACCACGAGGATCAGAATTCGTCAGAATTGCTGCAAGACTTTTCATCTCATCAATCAGAATTCATATATTCATCATCGTTCGATAAAATCCAGATCCAGATCCGATCAGCCGTCCGTCAGTCAATTTTTGGTTTACCTAATTTGAGATAAGCGCTTCACTGGAAGAGAAATTGGCAAAATGGGCACAAACTAATTAACTTATTAAGCACGGAATCATTGCAAAGCTAGCACGATATCATATTCAACAGTTACCGTGTTGAATTTTCAACGTGCGAAAGTTGAATTTTCAACTTATATCACCCCAAAGAGATGCATTAGACATTGCTAGGATAGGTTTATATTTTTATACTTATAGCGATGGACCAATTATACAACTAAGACTTAACTACTAGATACTTAATTATTAAATTGCTTAATTAGTTTATCAATTACATAATAGCTCTTCGAATAATCGATTCACGAAAAGGATTCACGAAAGATTTGACGTTTCAAAAACCAGGAATAAGATAAAGCTGAATGCTAATTGATAAATTCTTTAGTTAATTGCTTTTTAACATATTTAGATATTAATTGACAAGCTGATACAAAGTTAATGCCGTAGGATGGTTTAGAGTTGTTTTCGAATGTTATTAACAATGTTTTTCGTGTCGTAAAACCTGTCGAGAACGTGGCCAAATGAAGCTTTTGCATCGGTTCAACTTGCCCTTATCAGCAAACTAGAAACTAAGACGGCCCAAAAACCTCAATTCATGTTTTAGTTGAAGCGATGCTTAAGCATTTTAGTTAAGATCTCCCTAGAGCTCCTTTGATAAAGTAGCATCCACCACCAACTCTTTTTATATTGATGATTGGCTATTTATTTTTTATTTAACAAGAAGCCTTAATTACTTACTGATGGTTATAATGTTGCTTAATGCAAGTGATATAGTGTGATAAAGTTAAATGCAAACAGATTTCTAAATAAGTAAATAACAAATTTGCTATCGATTGTGCGCGTGACTCTCTGACTTCTAAAGCAACGAAGTTTAGTGAGATGTCTGTATTTGGGTAAAAAATTGGGTTAATTTACCTTGTTTAATCTGCAAGAAATTCACAGTACATCCACCGTCCAACTGAATGTTTTCTGTGTGGAATAAGAAAGTGTTAAAACTGAGAAGGTCAACAATAAACTCACAGGAGGTTTGTGGTTGTTTCGAGACATTAAGCAGGTCAATGTCATCGACGCTAAATTTTCAATTTAACATGATTTTTACCTGCCTTACGCTGGAACGCTGTGCACTACCGCTCCTCCAATCCTCCATAATAAGCAATAAGCATGATTCTCGATCATTGACCTATGACCTGAATACTCAATGTATACAACTCTATTTTCAATGAAGCAATCTATTGCAACATTGATCGACAAATGACAATTGATAATTGATTCAATCGTTACCCCCCTAACAACAGATTTAGTTGAGGATCCTTACAACGCATCGGTTATAACAGACAAGAGTCTGTCAATGCGGAATATGGATTCTTTCTTCAGACAATTCAAATTCGATGACGAACTTGTAAGTGACTTGAAACTGATAGACCCTCTGCTCCAAAGCTTATCGAAACATTATTTTCGCACAATTTGTAGATTAAATGAGGCCAAGTTTCGTAAATGATTACAACAAAATTTGGTTCATACTCTGAATCTAATCAATGAATTCTATCCTTATTCTATAGACGTGTGTTTCAGTATGCAAATCCGGCGGCATACAGTGCTGATCACGATCACTACGGCCACACGGCCGATCACCGGAGACGATTTTCACTGAATTCTGCCGTTTACAAAGACCCGGATGTTGTGTGATACTGGGATCGTTGGGTCGCCCCTAGCAACCGCACAATGTCACGTGACAGACGTGTGCAGCAGTGTAACGTAACATGGAAACGTGTGTCACGTGATAAATGGGGACGTGACAATGCACTACACTTCCACACAAACTCAAGTAGTCTACTCACAATTCATCCCACTGAACAATTCGAACCGAACCGGTACGAAAGGAGGAGAACGGCGTTTTCCCGAGACTGCAACCACCATTTTGATAATGATTGATATGGTGATGACCCTGGACTGACATAAAAAGGACACTGCACTTTTGGATATTGAACTATTAGAATGAGATTTAAGACGCCTTTATATAGAACGTAGATGTAAAATGCATTGCTAATTAATTTTGAGTTGTTAAATCAATTTGTTTGGGTATCAACTATCGGTAGTCAATAAGTGAAATACGAAACAGACGTAACAAACGAAATGGTGGGAAAGTCGCAATGCCAGCGCCGAATGCAGACTTGCGCGCATAAACGCGCGCATTTGCTAGCTAGCTCTATCGATCGCCACGTAATTGCAAAATTGCGCGGGACTACCACAGAAAACATAATCGCGTCTTCCAGATATTCCAACTTTTCAGCGATTGTGACAGCCGTTGTCACACGATGACAGTTTCTAGTCGCACCTAGAGCCCACATTTTCATAGACTTGTGTGTGATAACATTCTTGACACTGTTCTTAACTACTGCATTTGTTCACGGATTTGATGTCTGAATACAAAATTCCTATGAAGTATGATTTCGACAGTCATCTATTTCTCTTGTTTTACAAAATAAAACCATCGTTTCTCTAAATAATCATGGCAACATGGTATAAAAGTTGTTACATTCACAACACTGAAAAAACAGACAAATATCTGGCTTATTTTCTGTAAAAGAGCTAATCTTAAGACATCAAATTAAGAGATAACTAATTACTTAAGTTCTTAAGGCAGTATCAAGTTTAAGATATCTCCAGCATAAAAACTAATAAATAATGATAAACTAATTTCGACATTTTCTTGAGAAATTCTGATGTCAGGAAATGGGAAGCCGCTACACTTGCAGCAGTACACTAAAACACTCAAAAAGTCAGGAGTAACGCTTATCACGAACTAACACATGAATTTCAACCCTTAAAATCTAAACAAAGTAAAGGACGGTCCTTTAGAATTTACTCTTTGTTAAGTTTTGAGCAAATGTCGCCGTAAACTTTTTCCGGTGATTGCATAGCGTCAATTGAACGGAGCACACCCTTGTTCTTGTAGAACCTGAATAAGGGATTGTGTAACGCATTAAACGTGCCAGAAGATGTCGTTGGACTAGTTCTAGCAGTCGTAGCACTTAATCTAGTAGCACTGTAACTAGCAGATGTGATCCACACCAGCAAACAAAGTAAAAGACAGACAGCCAAACAAACAAACAAACAAACAAACAAACAACACGTACGCTATGAGAGGGGCTGTCTGTTCGTGGTAGATGTCAAGTCGGCGCTGAAGAACGGTGGGGTTGTCGTCAGGTCGACAAATCAGTGGCTCTCCCGTCACATCATCCGTCATGTCGACCTTTGGTGGGGCGAAAACTGGGGGGGGGGCAGATGTTAGTGGACATTGAGTTTATCGACGAAGATTCGATGAACTTTCGAGATTACAATAGAAGTACCACGGTTACTAATGTCTAACTGAATATGAACTGAGATAAGATGACTTCGATCATTCATGCTCAATGATCCATTATTTGAAGAGGCTCAGTCAAGTCTCATCACCTCTGTGATAGGTCCTCCCACTGGATTGATGGATCATTCTTCCTGCAATCCTGTTCACTAGAACCTCATCGTCCACCTGAGCGACGGGTGTCAAGAGACGGGTGTCAAGAGACGGAAGTGGTGTTGGAAGATGAGAGTGGTGTCAAGAAATAAGCGTGGTGTCAAGAGATAAGAGTGTTGTCAAGAGATAAGAGTGGTGTCAAGAGATATGAGTGGTGTCAAAAGATAACAGTGGTGTCAAGAGATGAGAGTGGTGTCATGAGATAAGAGTGGTGTCAAGAGATAAGAGTGGTGTCTAGAAATCCAAGTGCAAGTGGTGTCAAGAGATAGGAGTGGTGTCAAGAGATGAGAGTGGTGTCAAGAGATGAGAGTGGTGTCAAGAGATAAGAGTGGTGTCAAGAGATAAGAGTGGTGTCAAGAGATGGGAGTGGTATCAACAGTTGTCAAATATTGACGGGTGTCTCGAGACACAGTACCTTGAACTCAATCACGTTATTGATAGGTTCTGATTGAGATTCAAGATATTCATCCAGTTTTGTAGCTTGAGTCTCGTTCCTTGGGAATCCGTCTAGCATGAAACCAAGTCTGAAAGAAGAAGAACATGATATCAGGCCTGATTTTATCGTGAAAAGTATTGCAGCTATTGATTCGGGCTTGAATCCACAATAAGGTGTTTGAATTATTCGTTTGTTTTCCAAGATTCCCCAGAAATTCGGAAGGCATTGGGCAACAGGACTTTTATGGCTTCACTATCCACAATATACAGTAGTTATCTATCAAAGAAAAGCCGATGAAAGGAAGTGTTAACTATAGCATGCTTTTCAAGCTGCAATACAGTGTTTCAAAACAGAACCGAGGACAATAAGCTTTACAAGCATGTCTTTGTACCTTTGAAATGTACTTCATTCAAGAAAGGCTAGAAACTTATCGTTTGGGCAACCTTTCAACAATGGGAGGAAACTTATTCCCTGCAAAACAGCTCCCAAGCCAGATAAAGTTATGAATTTCTGCATATTTTCTTACTTGCAAGCATCGCTTTTCAGGTTTGCTTCAATAATTTCAATGACGAGACTATCAGTCACCAACTCACCAGCTTCCAGAGTTTTGGCAACCTGAATAATTTCAGTTGCAGAATGAATAGCATATTCCCTAAGCTGTTAGTGTAAACAACGGTGTAACTGCATAACCAGTTTAATACAATTTCTTATCATCCTAGGTTACCCTTTTTCCCAAGGGTGAGTCCTCTTTGGCAATTGCTCTCAACATATCACCAGTAGAAAGATGACAAACACCAAGACTTTCCTTCAAGTTGATAGCTTGGGTGCCTGAACAGAAACTGATGAGAATGCATGGAATTCTCAACATAACTTCTCTTATATTCTCCCTAATCCCGTTTTTCTCACTTGATAAGTATTGCACTCACCCTTTCCTGCTCCAGGAGGTCCCAATAGAATGGACCTGATCGATCTTCTTTCCTCTGCCTCACCATACACATGGCGCTTCACTGCAGCAAAGAATGTTGCCATGACTATCAGGAGCTAGGGAAGGTCACAGAATAATGATTGATATAAATTGAGTTGAACAGCAGTGAAACGATTAAAATATTGTCGGAATAGATTGGTACACTTCACTGTGATAAAACAAATTGAATGCTTCAATTCAGGATTAAAATTGACATGCTCTTTCTTACTTTCTACAGCAGTGAGATTAGGAAGGTACACGGAACATACACCAATAACACAAAGACAATAGTCATTGGGTAAGATATGCCTCATTACACAGTGCACATTTGTATCTGATTACTAGACTTACTAGAAAAGATGATGTTTTCCTAATAACAGTCCTATCATGTAATGACATCATTGAAGATGGTACTCATACCCATCGAGACTGAAGTGAAGGCATTTGCATAAATCAATCCTATAGAACCTTTTTGGAAGCCACTTATACCACCTCTTTAATGTTTTCAAGATAAGATACCAGATGCAATTAAGATACCAGGTGGATTCCGAATTTTACTCATAGTAGGAGCAACAATGATAATACTATGCAAGGAAGTTGAGGTCATATTGGTTAGGAAAAAAATGATAGAATAAAATTAGCTACATATACCAGTAGGTATAGAATAAATTACAAAGCCATTTTTACAACTTAAGTAACAATACACATAGAACAAATGACATTGCCACTCTTGCACATATCAACTCATGAAACACAAAGAAAATAATCGAATTCAGGACACTTTTAACCAGGTTCAATGATCCAGTCCAATGATTGCACTTTGTACATAAATTCTTATAGACAGCAAAAAAATCATGTTACACTCGCCGCGCGCGGCTATCTGTCCATTGCATTTTAATTTTGCGCGCGCGCAAGTAACAGTAGACAGATATGTGCACAGTGTGCACACGCGACGCGACGTTGCGCGCCCCTGTTCTACTCACTATTGAACTAAAAAGTCGTATAAAGATTAATGACCATGGAGCTGGAGACGCGCAGCGCGCGCGGAGTATTTGGCCGGTCACGCAGACAAATGGCAATCGGCAATGAAAAATAATAACCAGCAACAAGAACTGCGCGGCGCGTGCACACAATTGAAACAGTAACATGGTGGACAAATAAGATTCCGGACAAAATAAAACCTGACAACAACTTCACTGAGGTCAGATAAAATCTGACAACATTGCATTGCAATATTGCATTATATATGCAATGCTTCAGATGATTATATATGTAATATATTCTATTTATTTGGTATTTGTATTCATTTTGTTGACATCTGCTTGATATCATAAACTTTGTCTTGCAGTGATTGGATGTCCATGTTTGGGTGATGGATTGAAATAGTTCTCAAAAAGGAGTTACATGCTCTCTTCTATCCATTCATACTAGCTTCTATCCATTTATTAAGTTAATGAAATGGAGAAGGACCTTGCTGTCAAACAAATGTTCCATTCGATTCCACTACTTTATTTGTTTTGACTATTTAATTGTTTTGGCTACTTTAAGAATGGTGAAATATGTTTTCTATTCATCTTTGTGACTTGTGCTTGATTCATATCATCATTATGGCACATTGGTGATTTTTGCAACTATTTTATGATGAATAGGTTCCTACTTTTGTTTAGTGAAGCAATGCTTGTATGGGCATCCAAAAGACTATGAGAAATTTACCATGAGTATTGTGAAAGCTGCAGTCACATGATATGTTCCTGATATTTGTGATATGGTTAGTTGACAGCAATTACAGATTGTTGGATATTAGTGCTTCTTGTGACTCTTGAGGTAACACGGCTGTGAATGGTTATCGTTTAAAATCCTTCTAGTTTTGATTTGAAATTTGAATCAGGTGCTCAGTGAAAGTCCACTCTGAAGAACCCAAGAAATTCAGATTCTTGAATCAACCTGAACCACAGACAGTGGAAGATGGCTCCCTTGTCAGTTTCAATTGCTCAGCTTCCAATGGACTTTCGCCAGTTACATATACTTGGTATAAAATGGCGCGTGTCATAATGCCCCCAAGTGAGGCTGATGAGCTCACTACCACTAATCAAACCATAACAGTGACAGTATACAAATCAGATTCAAGACACTTGTATCAATGTAGTGCTGAATCAGATGGACAAATTATCTTCAGTGATGTAGCCAAAGTTACAATATCATGTAAGAGAGGGTCATCTTGATTAAACAACAAGATTTTGTTACCTTGTAGCATGCCACTATTGACAGTATTCCTATTTCCCTATAATATACTGAGTAGACATGTTTACTAATGGTAGTTTGACTCATAAATCATGATTCTTGAGTGCTATGCATCACGCATGGCAGCTCTTATGAAGCAAGTTTTACCTTCAAATGATGGATAATTCTTGATGAATGAATTGTAGTATATTCATGCTCATTACTGACACTTTAAGGTATTCCTACGGATACTGATTGATCATTATGACATCAATTTCCACTACTTATCATATCAACCCTTCAGATTTTGTGTTCCATGGGAAATCAGTGGACCGTTTTCTGACTATATCTGATAAAGAGAATGCCGTGGCTACTTCACTTGCATGCTTTCAACAAGTTAGAGCATATAAACATTAATACACGCCAGATGTTGTCATGATTTGTGTAGCAGCTTTGAGCTTATTAGGTCTCAAGTAAATAGTGTCGAGGACATACACAGTTAGACTGAAATAGTTTACAGATAGATTGATAGTATCAGGATGAAAAGTGATTGGTGAAGAATTGAGCATTCTTCAAATTCACCTGCATATCAAACAAACCCTGATGCACTGAAATCATATCAATATTTCTACATTTCTTCATAGGTCAGACTTTGTATATGACACTTTGCTTAGGACTTTGTATTGGACACTGACGTAGCAGCCTGATATCACAAATTCTCACATTAACTCATACCAAAGTCTGAGTGAAAATTCCTGATTTAACCCCATGTCTGCTGCCTATTAGATGTGATGATAGGTTTCACTTAACTTACTGTTCAACCCATTTTATCTCAACTTTTTGACTCAGCATCTGGTTCATGACATGTTTCCAGCAAGACTTGATAGGTAGGTTGAAAGGTATTGAAAGACCACGGTTTACTATCATTATTTTGAAAGAATCCCGATTGATTAGATAACGTTATGGGCGATACCAACCATTGCAGACATTATATAATTTAAATCGATTTCCTAGCAATTACCAAATTGTATGGAGACGGGTTCACGCCATGAACTGTTAGGAATAATGTAATGAATCTGTGACAGGCATTGTTTTGAAGCATAGCCAAGAACATCCACTTCTAGATCTCCATCATCACAAAGTGACGTAATCACTTATCCCAGTTCACTCGAATACCTAAAGTCTCGAGTATTTGTGTGTGAAGGTCCCGAGTATTTGTGTGAGAACACATTGTAAACTTGTAAGGCAAGCTGGAAGTATATAGGAATTTATCTTCTACAATTAGAATTGTCGGTATTCTTTAGTTATTTCGCAAGCAATTGCCCTGAATACTTGCCCATTCATCGAGGCTATAATTCGTTTACTGGCCAGTTAGGCAGGAATATATTCCTTAAGTTTGTACTAGACGTAAACTTATGCTTAATGATATGCTAATTTATTACACAAGGTGTGAATTTTCCTCCCTAATTATTGTGAATGGACAAAATTCAAGTTATTCACAGTCACATATTATTATTGTGCTATGAATTTGGAGAAGTTTACTCACGTCTACTTCAGGTTCCACTGGTCACAAGCGATGCTCCCTTCAGTATAAATTGGTACAAAGGAGCTACGAAAGTTGAGGACCTGAGCGAGGCTCGAGCTTGGGTATGTCTACGTACACAGCAACATTCCATATCAAGAAAACTGTTCACTGGAATTTCATTCTCAGAAATGAGAAAAATTTCCTTGACCCAGCATTCTAGTCGCTTAAATTTGGCATTAATTCCTTGAAAAGCATTGGGAATTGCATTCTGATATTCGCGGGTTTCTGACATAATGTCTTTGAACTGACTGCCGTCCAATCCTCTGCATTTTCCACACATATTCTCTCAACCCATTTCCACTCTGACTATTCCTCCAGTCTGACTCTACTCCCACACAGATTCTACTTGTGTGTCAATCACAACACACACGTCAAGCACTACACGTTTGTGTGTAACACCCAAGTTCCATACCAATTCTCACTGTTTATTCTACACACATGATGTGTGCACTGTGTGCGATGAACCAAAGACAGCTTACTCATCATAACTCTCGTTGTAAACCGATAACAACTAATGTGTGCTCTGCCCTCAATGTAATGAATTTATTAATAAACCTTCCCTTTATCGGCATAATAAGTCTCATTGTTTATCGTTAAGAGCATTTTCGCGCTGACAAAATGAGTGGTTTCAATCAAACGCAATGATGCCATTCTTGATAGATAGCATTTAAAGTAACTGTAATAATAGGTACCAAGCCGAAACATTGTTGAATTTTCCTCAATTTCGGTGCTTGATTGCCCGTCCCATTTGACCTCATTTGGTCAAGACGTTATCAAATATCAGCGGTTACATCCGTAGACATTTCTTTTCTGTCAATCCTTGACATATGTCAACTCTATAACATGTTCAATATCAGGTTGAATTGATCTAAATTAACGCTGACCTCCCAAATTATTCTCGCAGAAATTAAAACTGGGGCACTAGTAAATAGTATTGCAGCCACACGCATACAATACAGCCTCATAAGTCATATCAAATAGAACACGACGCATCACTGTTATAATTGACTTATGAACCATCTTCCGACCCGTGCCACCCCTTCATATGCCCTCAATTAACCCGTTACCCCAATGAAACCCTCTTATCAACCCCTAACATTCGTTCTCCCAACTTCCGCCCTCCTATGAACCCCTAAACTCCCTCACCAAATCCCATCCCCCAACCCCTCAACCCCCATTACCCACAAACCCCCATTACCCACAAACCCCCATTACCCACATCTCCCTCCAAACCCCCTCTCTCTCTGCCTCTAGATGAGCCCCACGGACTCAGCAGTACACATACATATCTCCCTTCAGATGAGCCCCACGGACTCAGCAGTACACATACACATCGGAGAAGACTCCATCTCCACCCCTCCATACGAGCTGCTGAGTGTAAAACCGTACGACCTTGTTCTGTACAACCTCCGACTAACTGATTCCGTCACATACTTTTGTCGGGCTGTGCAGCGCAACAAGATGATTACTCTGATCACGTGGAATTTGCAAGTGGGACAAGGTTAGTGCGGGAAGTTGCTAGGGAGAGGGGTATTACCTTACTCACACGTCTCTTCAAACTTGTGTGTTGCGCTTCATGCTGGATATCAGAATTTTGCACAAGTTACTAAATGAGTTACCTACTGAGTGAGTAACTGATTGAATAAATGATTGAATAAATGATTGAGTAACTAAATAAGTAACTGATTGATCTTGGCAATCAGCCAGTATAACACCCTATTCCGTTTGTTACAGAGTTTGATAGGTTAACGTACATGGTAGCTAATCCTGTAGCTGGTTACATTACAGATAATGTTAATGTTGCTGGGAACCTAATTAATCAGGTATGTTAACCATTATATTACAGATGTAGCAAATTGAGCTCAGAACTTGACTAATTATGACTTGCACCATGTAAAATCAGTAATGTTGGATCAGGTGTTTTACTTCCATCCTAAATTCTCGTTGTCAGGTTGAAGTGGGGAAGAACGTGACTCTGTTGTGTGGTGCAATTGGGTACTGCAACATGCCCAACAAACTCTCCTACACGTGGTACAGAGATGGTCACGTGATAGGCAAGGGGAAATCGGTGAGTTAATGGAAACATTTCCTTGCGTTTCGATTCACATTCCGTACCGTGTTTTTCAATGTATCTTCGCACAAAAAGTGCTGTTTCTCGTAGCTATCAACATGGCAGTAGGTACCTATAACGCCGTTCAGTCTTTCGCTAGATATGACATGTGACCTGCAAAAACTTACCGCGAGGCATTAGAACAGCTATTTAGTTGTGTTATCAGTTATGTGCGTCAAGTAACCCCAGTAGTAAATACGACAGTAAAGCAGCTGACTTTTACAGTATACCTTCACTCAAATATCCAATTACTTTAGTTATGAGAAAATGCCTTCTATAATTGCTACCCTACGGAGAGAAACTCAAGTTTTTTCGTTGGAAATTGAAAATTATTCAGACGCGAAAAACATTACCTACTGCGTTATTCAGTAGAACAGTCTGTAGGATAGATTTTTCAGGTTCAACCCCGAATTCTTCCAATTCTAGAAAATCAAAGATTCTTGCGAGAACTTTCGCGATTGTTTCACCCATACCGATAGACCTAAATCCTACTTTTTGACGGAGTCTAGACTGAAATTACCACATCAACACCTAGCTTGAATTTTATGCTCCATATTATCATTTTGTATGATAACAGAGCGGGAATATTGAGCGGGCAGAATTCACCGATGGGGCAAATTCCTCATAGATTCCCCATCCGTATTTTGAAATTATTTTAGTGTAATTAATGATCGGTCTAGAAGTGTAAGCGGATGAATGTACTCGATTAAATTGGCAATTACCGCTATACTTCCGCGAGAATGCTAACTATCTCAGCTAATAGCATTATACTTGTTTACTCTCAAATCGCATGCGTTGTTAATATATGCCAATGTAGACTGACTCAGTGCAGCAGCTATTATATTATTCTCGCTTATATGTCGACAATTTATCAAAATGTCGAATTTTGTGTGTGTGTGTGTTTGTGTCGGTGTGT
>CAMPET010000086.1:45623-122348 GCA_946803715.1 Beroe ovata | reverse complement strand
TGTGTGTGTGTGTGTGTGTGTGTGTGTAGATGTGGGTTGTGTTTTGGTGTTGGCGCGTGCTTTGGTCAGAGGCGAATTTAAATAATGAAGTAATGATAAGCTTTTTCACCAAAACTTTTCTTGTGATAAGCTACCTAGGTACCTACTTATCTTAACCAGCATACCTATCTGGGTTTTGGACTAATTTCATGGATTTATGGAGGAAAAACTCGGTAATTACTCGGTAATAGCTCGGTAATTACTCGGTAATTACCCAGTAACTGCGTTTTCGCCAACCGCTGCGAGCTGGGTGATAAGCGTATTAAAGTATTTCTTGCTGTATTACAAAGTGTCAGTATGTCTTTGTGGCATTTTGAGTGTGGGGCAATGTAAGTGGCATTGTGTGTTACATATTTAGAGTGCAGTTTATCTAATTCACACACCCACACACACACACACACAAACCTGTGGTAAATACTATTTTGGTGGAGATGAATGTAATGAGTGGAAAGTCTTAAGGACTAATGAGTTGGAGTTGAAATGATGATTCATTCCAGCGAGAAGATGGTCCCATTTCAATCGTTCTATTCACTCTCCTCTATCCTTCCAATCTTCCATTCCTGCCAGCATTGTCCTGACCAATTATTACAATAACGGACCTACGATTTTTTCTCTAGACTATTTCTTATCAAAATGTAGTAAGTGTAACAACCTATCATACTGACAAGTCGCATTTCTATACTCCCCGCTCAATCACGCTAGACTTGACGATACTACAATAGTTTGTCAGTAGTAAGCTGTCGACATGTGTATTTACTCGGTACTTTTATACTTGGACAAATAATAGCAACTCAAATATCACATACCTACACTCCATGACCAGAACTTCGTCTCCGATTCCGAGACTCAAAATATTTTGTCTTGCTCCAAAATTCTGAGAAATTCGTAATCGCCTGGAGATGAGTCACTGCAAGCTTCGCTCGCCCATTTATTACACAAGACGTATAACTGTGAGAGTCAGAGGATAAACGCTACAATGCTCAAGTTAGGATTCGCTACTAACATTATCATGAAAATGATAGTAGATATTTATCAATAATTATCCTTCAACTTCTTGCATAAAATAATATGCAAAAAATATATAATTCGTTCCATGAATGAAGGGATCATAAATTAATGAATCGAAGGAGGGAGGGTACTCAGTATCAGAGTTAAATAATGTAGAAACTGATGACGTAATCTGTCATCGGGGCGGAACCCCCCTTTGTTCTTACATTATTCTGTCATTGGTCATTGTTCATTCCCCATTCCGTAACACTATAGTATAGTGCGCGCCGATGAGTAGGTATAGTTTTCATCAGGATGTGACCGTAAAAACCTCCGACAGGTATGATTTTACTTTGAGTTCAATACAACCTGAAAATCACATATACTGAAAATCATATATATCTACTTTCGTCCCTAATCTGTGTCTCGTCCCTAATCTGTGTCTCGTCCCTAATCTGTGTCTCGTCCCTAATCCATCTCTCGTCCCTAACCCGTGTCTCTGTATTTCAGGAAGACCAGCACACTCAACGTGACAGATGGACCCTGGCCGTACTATTGCTGTGTACAGGATCAACAGATGGATTTCAAGTTCTGTAAGAAGGTTCGTATGAACAGTATGACAGAATGACAGTATGACAGTGTGACAGTATGACAGTATTACACCTTATTATTCATTCCTCCATGGCTGTCTTTTCTTAAGGAAGTGACATCCGGCATGTTTATATTCACTCAAAGTCTTTGTACTCAATAGATTGTTATGTGCTCAAATCATGACTTGCGCAGACAATTTGCAATTTCGATAATATTCTCATATCGCACATTTTTGATCTGTCGCCATCTGACACCATATTCTTATATGATTCACCATGGAAATTGCCGGCCATCTGGGGTTAAACCCCAATTAACGTCGCCGACATGTCTCCAACGTGTCTCGAGAGCACACAGAGATGTTCCGTCAGAATTTCATCCGAAATCAATTACGTAATTTACAAGTGATTATCTGAAACAAATGATTCATCCTGTGCAAGTATAGTTGTTACCTATTAACAATCTGCATGTCAAAATGTAAATTTCTTAATTCTCTTTCATGTTTAGTAGCAGTTAGAGAAGCCAATTTATTGTCTGGGATTGCAAATCTGTGTGCCAGTTGGCACACTAGTGTGGCGTTTCATGCAGGATAATTAGGATAATTTGATTGAGTTAATTGAGTGCTGCTTGGTAATTGAGACACCTCATTTTAAAGGTAGGTGCATTCAAATTTTAATATCTTCAGACTGCAAAGAGTCAGCCTAGCGTGAAAACAAAGGATGTAATTAGTCGACTAATAGCCTGTCGACTAANAGCTTCAGTGTTTCTACGGTGAGGTGGCGGCAGTCTGTCGTACATGCCGCGTTCTTTATCATATCATAGACTTTAAAATAAAGAACGCCAGACGCCGCGGACAGACACAACCAAATCTCATTTGGTTTTGGGAAAATGAACAATATGACATGTAAGTCTCACAGTTCATTCATGGCGCACGGATTGCTCATTTTGCTCACGCATAACTCATTGTGCACACAACTTATTGCATATACTCCGGACATAATCCTAAGTCCAAATACCACTGCTTTATACCTATCTATCTAGTTTGTAAAGTCAGATAGTACTTACTTATGATAACTACCAAATAAATATCATCAGTGAGACCAATTAATCGGCAAGTAGAGAGTGATTATAATACACGATAATCACTTAATTACGTAATTACATCGTGTACTTCATATTCATGTTCATGTTCACTCGATTTTGTAAAGTGAACATTTTCATCTTGGATTCATCACTCGATAGCGGAAACCGATCCTATCGAAAGGAAAATTATTTTCAGCTAGGTACAAGAACCGAATTTTCTCAAAAAGTTTGTTCTTAAACTCTTCCTATGATGAGTATTTATTCCTGTACCTAGAACAGCCAGTGCTAAGTGCCCTCTAAATCTCGATGACGCCAACTTCTCCGTTATTTTCGCGTCATTTTTCAAAACCGTCTATTTTTATCGAGCACAAAAAACAATACAAACTTATGTCATATATTTAGAGAAAAAGCAGGAGCACCGAAATGAATTCATCCGGAATATAGCTTTCTGTGATTTAGCTTGGAAAAATGAATACAGTGTATCGGTAGGGATACTCATGACGTTGTATAATGAGTGACTCATGGCTGGTCTATCTATATCATCACAATATGATCTAGCCATCGAAATTATAGCATTCCTACACAGTTAGAGCTGATGATAATCTAAGTGAAGTGGATCTGCTTTAATCTTGAGTCTAAGTGTGCTGTGAAATCACCTCCATATATGGAATAATTGTTGTGATTATGGTTCATATATTATCTTCCCAGGTTGAACTTGAGGTAGAAGAATATGAGGTGTTCAACCCAAATCGACCGAAAGGTAAAGTTATGTATGAATAGGAATCATGCGTGACATGTGCAAAACTTCTCGAATAATCGATGAGAGATTTTCCTCCCTGTTGACAAGTTGACAGCTATTGTCAGTTGTTAACAGCTGTTGTCAGTTGTAGTGAGGTCACCTCACTGAGGTGTTAACAATTGTTATCACTTGTTTAGAGACCGTGTTATCAGTTATTGTTAACAGCTGTTGTCAGTAGTAGTGAGATTTTCCTCCCTGTTAACAAGTTGACAGGTGTCGACAGTTGTTGTCACTTGTTGTCAGTTGTTGCCATGTGTTATCAATGATTGTTAACAGTAGCTAACAATCCTCAGGTATTGATAAGATGCTGGTAGTGGGCGTGGTCACTGGCGGAATACTATCAATAGTATTTATCACCCTCATATCCGTTATCTGTTGTAGACGACGTCGGGCACAGGTAAGAGGGGGAGTCAGAGAGAGGGATTCCGCGTGAGAATGGGTGCTTTGAACGTTCATTCAGCAACCGAAAACGTTGACAACTGTTCCTTCTAATATGACAAGACACCCATAGTTTGGCATTCTTTCGTATGGATCTAGCTACCTGTATCCTCAACCTAATCGCCAATAGTATTGCGCTTTCCAAATACCAGAAGTGCATGTTAAGAAGTAGACTAGACTTCTGAATAACCCTGCCCTGAAGTCAATGTTCGAGATAACTTCCGGTGAAATTTGGGTTGAATGGACACTAAATTAATAATGAATTCGAATTTCACTATATTTCAACTCCGAGATATACTAATACAGTGGGCACAGTAGGTTGGTATATAATAACGTACTAAACTGGTAATTGTTTGAATTACCCACGCTACTCTGATCGACTAATGATGCGTAGGGTAGGGTTGTACGGATTACAGAATCTTAGGAGAAGCTGCTCGTCATTCGTCCTTAGTGCCACTCACTTGTCGACAGCTTGTCATCACATGGCATCAATCATCATATGACAAATAATTGTTGCTAGATTTTGATTTTTGGTCATAAACTATGGAATAAGATACTCTGGTGATTACTGAGAGAGGGCTAGGTCGGAGACTTGAAATTTCTGCCGAAAATAGAGGTCGTTTTCACTGATTCAGATTGGCGATATAAAAATCATAATGATTTTGGGGCAAGTTTCCCGATATTGACAGCCAATAATAATCTAGACCAGGGGTGCAGGGGATTCAGTCGTGAGAATTTATTGTAAGTGTTTGAACGAGTGCGAGGCTTTTTTAAGATACGAACAACATTCCTGTGTGGCTCTAAATCATTTCGGGCAACACATATAATGCTGTTGCTCCGAAAGTTGTTGAAATTTTCTCTGTGAAAAGTTTGGTTTTTGCTCTTCATATTCGAAGCATCGAAACAAAGCATTTTTGAGAAGCATCTGCACATCCAATCATCCAATTTTATTGCTTTGCGCAACGTTGTGTTCTTCAGTATATGAGTATTGAGTACTCAATGAGTAAGTGTCAACACGATTTAGTACTTTGAGAGTCTCTTCTTTCTTAGTGAGAATATCTTCGTTTCCGTGGAATAGATGATTCCTGCCCAAACGACGTATAATATCTGTGTGCTTGGGAATTGGGCGTGTCTAATGACGTGTATGATATCCAAATTTTGAACCTAGTTCGTGCTATGAAGCGACTTCTACTTTAAAAGTGTCTTGTGACATGGAAGCTATCATCAAGTGATATGTGAAGTGACTGAAGTTAATTTGAGTGTGTGTGTGGTTTTTCTACAGCATAGGTACCAGCAATGTGAAGTACAAAGTATACATGAAGCACAGGCTTTGAATGATAAAGGCCAAAGTTTAGGATTTTAGTGATAAAGCACTTTTTGACTCGTATCAAATCATCATTTTTTTAAACCCTTATGACATTTGCGGAACCCACAATGTGATCAAAGTATCGTTAATGACTCCGCGCCTTGTTGTTTCCATGGTAACACCATATTGTTACCATGGTGTTACCATGGTACCAGTTCATATGTTTTCAGATGTGTAACAACACTGAGGGAACAGATGGTGCTTCACTCCCCTTGGTTAGTAACAGGACATGCCATTAAGAATAACGTGTCATTTAGAATAACGTATCTTTATAAATAACGTGTCATTATAACATATACATATAGATAACGATCAAATGTTTAAATGATAACGTTCAAATGTTCAAATGTTAAAATGAGTGGTTAAGTTACCCCGAAGTCAATTCAAAATCATGGTCATGGTGTCCCTCTGATAGCTGTAGTTTGCAAATGGACACCAATTCGTCACAGAGCCCTGTTCTGACGTCGAACCAGCATTGAAACGTCACAGTTATACAGTGGTGTCAGCAAGTTGTGACGTAACGTCACCTATTCGTCATAGAGCCCTGTTATGGTATCAGCGTTCCTACGTCACAGTTGTGTAGTGGTGTCAGCGAGTTGTGACAATTGGGCGTCCATTCGTCACAGAGGCCTGTTTTGACGTAATGGTGTCAGCGATCCTACGTCACAGTTATGCAGTGGTGTCAGCGAGTTGTGACAAATGGGCGTCCATTCGTCACAGAGGCCTGTTTTGACAGAATGGTGTCAGCGATCCTACGTCACAGTTATGCAGTGGTGTCAGCGAGTTGTGACGTATGAGTATCGATTCGTCACAAGAGCCTGTTCTGACGCAATGGTGTCAGCGTTCCTACGTCACAGTGATGCAGTCGTGTCAGCGAGTTGTGACGAAATCGATTCGTCACACAGCTCTGTTCTAACGTAATGGTGTCAGCGAAATGACGTGCATACCTGTTATAACATGACAACTTACTGTCACTGGGTTTCCTATCTCTCATTCCTAACCAATCCTATTTCACTATTCCAGGGCAAGAATTCGGGAGCTATCAAGGAGGTAAATAGATTTCTATAATCAGCCATTCAATCTCATACCCATACTCATGTGGAGTGAGTACTAGACTAATATGCAGCAAAACCGGTTCGTATAGTGTAATGCACTATTCAACAAGGTCGTCAAGTCAAACACAGTCACATGTCCATGACACACCTCAAGCTACGCCTCTTCTCTAGAGTTGCGAATACATGTCCACTTCAAAATGTGTCTCGAAACACGTCTCACTCGTGTCTCAAGCCTGTCTCAAGCCATGTCTCCATAGTACCGACCGCGAGCGTGTGAGTTAGAAAACGGTGACTATTTCTGTGAGAAATGCGAGTGGACACACATATGAATATTGTGTGAGTTGAATGTGGCGGCCAGCTACCAGAGGCAAATATCTTCCGCGGTAAAAAAGTCGAAATTTCGCGGCACCGCGAAATGAAAAATTGCTAAATTTCGCGGCAGCATCGCGGTAAAAATTGAGAAATTCGCGGCAGTTCCGCGGCAAAAATGAGGAAATCCGCGGCAATTTCGCGGCTAAAATGGGAAAATCGCGGCAGTTTCGCGGCTAAAATTATGGAAATCGCGATCTTGTCGATCAAACGTTTTGTCAAGTGATCTGATCTGGTGTCAACAAATTGAACCAAACAGTGGCAATATGAATCGAGATAGCATTCTTGTTAGAGATACTGTGATCTATAACGTTTGGTCAACTTTTGTAACGTTTGGTCAACTTTTATAACGTTTGGTCAACTTTTGTAACGTTTGGTCAAGTTTTATAACGTTTGGTCAACATTTGAAATCCCTGGATTTCTCTTAAATATCGCGATTTATCGCGGAAAACCGCACAAATTCGCGATTATTCGCGGGAATTTGAAAAAATCGCGATTTGTCGCGGAAAACGCCAAATTTCGCGGTTTGTCGCGGAAAACACCAAATTTCGCGATTCCGTACACACCGCGAAAGATATTTGCCTCTGCCAGCTACCTGTGTGTGTTTCTACAGATTACAGAGCACGCAGACAGCCTCATCGGGGCTGTGGGCATTGGCATTCGCTATCAATATCCTTGATTTGGGTCAATTCGTCTAGCATTGGATTAGCAGAGAGCACACTTGAAAATTGTTCATTCCTGCAACAGTTATCCTTTGAGCACGATCAAAAACAGCATAATTTCAAGCCTTCGGTGTTAGGGAAATGCTATCAGATTCAATTAAATCTAGAATTCCGCTTGCTTCAGGAGAATAGCCGGCTTCAATGAAATGCTAAGTCACACCTTGAACATTTGCCAACGCCGATGTTCTTCACAGTTGTCCACCCTACGCATTTCCATAATTGTCATTCCCACACAGTACACACACATCGCCTTTCTTAGAGAAGTAGTAAGTTTGTAAAGAATAGAGTGGCTGGTCACTGTGTCACCTAACCTGCTCATTAGTACTTTCGAGATCACTTCTTATGGCTCATAACACTAACAATGTGTCTCCTAATAGCACTAATTATCTAATTCTCGATTAATTCGCATCCTCTGTCTTTTGGAAACTCAGACTCATTTCTGCTTATAAGACATTCAAACGGGTCTCGTTTAAGAATTCAATAGATCATTATAATAGCCGTCTTAAACAATGTTAAACATGTCAAATTATTTCATAGAATTTGTAACGCGCGAAACAAAGTTTGCTTGGTAGTATGTGAACGATTTTACAGTGCGCGGCGCACGCGCGATATATATTCATCGAGTTCACAGGGCGGATAAGTTTTGAGACCTGACGCGCGCAGGGTGGACAAAAAAGCTGACCGAATTCTTCTTACAGGGACAAAAAGGGAAAGCAGTGACTACTAATGGCTCTGCATCACAAACATTACTCAGGGTGAGACCTGTGAGTAACCCCAGATATGCAAACAATGTGACATGAGGGACTGGAGTTGAGGACAGAATGAAAAATCCATCTTCAATTTTTTTCGGATGTCATTTACTTACAACAAACCGGGCTCTTCACACTTAAATTAAGCTGCATAGCTGACCTATTAGATCGTTTAACTTCGCACGATGAACAGATCTTCATTTGATAATTTAGCCCTGCTGGAATTTGTGTGAAATCCATCATCCTGTTTCCTGTACATAGTGTTGATTTGGACCATAGGTTTTACTTTTGTAAACTAAATCTATGTATGTATTTGTTTATTTTATTCAACGTTTCATTTCCCATAATGCGATGCTATAGCTTTGCATTATTATTTCAAAAGAACGTTTCTAACAATTCGTTCTGATCTATTAAAGTTAAATTGCTATTTAAGGTATGATGAGGCTTGGATTTTTGATTTCAAATGAAAGCTGTACCTCGTGGTTTTTGGTATACTAATTCTATTTTATCAATCAACCTGTATATTCGAGTATTCAAATTGTTACTAACTCATAAATGTTGTTTCAATTCGATAATTTCCTAATTCTTAAACTAGAGACTAGAATTACAGAATCAGATGGCTGGCGGAATCAATTAAGAGACGATCTTCAAAGGAATCAGATAACTACAGACTACAAGTAAACACTCACAAACTAAAACCCCTCTATCCTAGCCCAAACGATCTAAATTTCCAAATCAGAGAAATGCTGAAGATACGCTTTGTGGAGCTTGTCTTGATTTGCATACTGCTTTTTCAGCTTCTTCAACTGTGATTGGGTCACCTGAAACGAAGAAATGCGAAATTGCGAAGTTTTTGGAGCCACTGAAGCGTGAGGTTTATCATCAAAACGCGTGAGCTGTCATATCACGCGCACGCGTACTGACACCGCGTGATTTACTGCGTGAGTGCTCACGCGGTTCCCTCACCTCAGCGCCCTTTGCATCGTGAGTCGGCATTCCCTCCTCATCCCACGCTGAGTAGGCAGGAGTTCGGAACAGTTCCCGTGGCGACAACTTCCCTTTCTCCAACTTTTCTTGAGCCGCGCGTTCACGTGCAGCAGCTTTCTCAGCCTATTGGTGGAGGGATGTCAATGTAACTAATAAGAAATATAACGCGTTTGGGGGTCATTTTGGGTGCGCCGCTAAAGGAAATGGGGGTTATTAAGGGTGTGTTAAGGGATAATCGGGGTCATCTAGGGTTTTCTGGTGTGTCGAGCGACTTCTGATCCGATCGGTCGACTTCAGATCCACGGTCGAGCGACTTCTGATCCGCCATAGTGGTTATTGGCCGAGGAATGGATGAAACAAGTTGAAATTTGTAGGGATAATTTGAAAGGGATGAATGGGCGGATAAGGAACAATGCTGGAACAAAAGGTTAGTGACCATTGGTCACGGTTCGTAGTAACAAGTCACAAGATTATGATTACCGCTAACAGTAACAGTGCCACCCTTAAAGATGGTATGTGCGATTACCGTTACGGTTAAAAGATCATCGCAATGGTTTGTCTTCACGATATCTTTGTCATTCTTGAACAATCTACCTCTCATTATATTGGTCAACTATGGTTAAGCTCGTCTAGAAACATCACAATAGACAAACCAGCACTAGGGCTGCGACAATGGATTTAATCTACCGTCATTTCAATTCAAAAAATCCCAAACTAGGGCAAATTACACCAACAAAAGATGCTCATGCAGTAAAGTCCTAACAAGAATGCGACACGCATCCACTCGACATTAACGGGCGAGTATAGATATGAAGTTTGAGTAAGCAAGTCGTTTCGTGATGAGTCACCAGCAGATGAGTCTCTTGAGTACCTACTACCTAATCATTAGTTGTATCTAGTTGACAAGAATGATACGTCATGAGTCTCGAACTTTGCTGTTGTACTTGTAGATTTGTAGAAACTTATATTAACTTTGTCGGACTTTCACTCAATTCCCACTTCTAGGACGGGAAAATATGTTCAGATTCATCCTCCTGCTTCTGGCCCTCAGCCAACTTTCCATTCAACTCTCTGACAACATCGCCTTGGAGGAGGAGATGGAGAAAGAGACTGAACTCGAGATTGTGAGACAGAGAAGAAATTTGGGGAAAGGATGGGGGATACCAGGAGTGATGGAGGAATCAAAGAGGGTATGGGGGATACCAGGAGTGATGGAGGAATCAGAGAGGGAATGGGGGATACCAGGAGTGATGGAGGAATCAGAGGAGATAATTGTGGAAGATTGAAGGACACCAAACAAGATCATTGTGTTGGGTTTTAGGATAGGCTTCAGTAGGACTCCATGAACGAATCTGGTGCATTTTGAAATACCATGTAAACGAGTAATTGCTTTTTGTCTCAACATTACAAACAGAAAGAGTTACACGGGTCATGTTACCTAGAAACTGAAGTAGTATAATCTAAATTATTTCCTCCGGAAATTTCTCCTACACTGATATCCGGGTTCTGTTTTGCAGTTGTTTTATCATAATGTCTTGCGCTCCCTCAATTGCTGCTATTCCTCTTGACTCAAGGAGTAAGCAGGAAGAAACGGAAAAACTCACAATTTTCGACCCAAAGAGTTCTGATGTGGTCTATGTGATAAATAGCTTCAAAAAGGTTTGTCCATTTATCTGCTGACTACTTTAAATTAAGTTGGATTCGGTAAATTATCTTGAATTCTCTGACTTAATTTTTGCGTTTGTGAGGCATCCCATCAAATCGTCTCTGTGTGTCACAGGTTATCAAGAGACCTCCTAGACCAGCAATTGACTCTCATGGCTGGTGTGTCCATCAGTACAGATACGGACATATTTAGTGGACAGAACTGGACATTGGCAGTCTGAGGACAGTTGCATTATAGATGTGTGTCTAGTGTCTACATATCATTCTGCCATTTACAATTTAAAACAATTTCATAGTTTCAATTTCAAATACCTAATTGAGTAACTGTACCCAAATNTGGGGGATACCAGGAGTGATGGAGGAATCAGAGAGGGGATGGGGGTACCAGGAGTGATGGAGGGATCAGAGGAGACAATTGTGGAAGACTGAGGAACTTCAAACAAGACCATTGTGTTGGGTTTTAGGATAGGCTTCAGCAGGACTCCATGAACGAATCTGGTGTATGTTTCGTATTTTGAAATACCGTATTAACGAGTAATTCCTTCTTGTCTCAACATTACAAACAGAAAGAGTAACACGGGTCATGTTACCTAGAAACTGAAGTGGTATAATCTAAATTATTTCCCCTGGAAATTTCTTCCCCACTGATATCCGGGTTTCGTTTTGCTGTTGTTTTTTCATGATGTCTTGCGTTCCCACCATTGCTGCTATTCCTCTTGACTCAAGGAGTAAGCAGGAAGAAACGGAAAAACTCACAATTTTCGATCCAAAGAGTTCTGATGTGGTCTATGTGATAAATAGCTTCAAAAAGGTTTGTCCATTTATTTGCTGATTACTTTAAATTAAGTTGAATTCGGTAAATTATCTTGAATTCTCTGACTTTTGCGTTTGTGAGGCATCACATCAAATCGTTCCCTTTCTCACAGGTTATCAAGAGACCTCCTAGACCAGCAATTGACTCCCATGGCTGGTGTGTCCATCAGTACAGATACGGACATATTTAGTGGACAGAACTGGACATTGGCAGTCCGAGGAAGGTTGCATTATAGATGTGTGTCTACATATCATTCTGCCATTTACAATTTGAAACAATTTCATAGTTTCAATTTCAAATACCTAATTGAGTAACTGTACCCAAATTCCTGATAAACCGTAATTGTAACTCCATGATAATCAAATTAGCTCCTCGAACCTATAAGCTTACATCATCGATAAAATCAGATACGCTGTACATGATATTTCGATGCAAACCGGAAAATTGCATCTGAAACGGTGTCAGACGACCGTTATCACGACAGACTCTATTTCCTTCGCTCATGTATGTCGTTTTGTCACATCAAGAAAAACTGGAATTTTGCGAAAGAAATATGGAGATAGCATCGCAGCTTATCGCACGATCGGCAGTTAACACCCTGTGCAAATCGGATGATATCCAGCTGAAAGGGCGGGTATCGAAACTTTTACTTCCGAATATCATGAACGAAGATCGGTGTTCGGAACCGACGTTTTTCAATCCGTCTCGACAAGATGTTGTGTACGTAGTTTCGCCGCTCCAACGAGAAACATCGGTAAGTGGGATGATTGCTTCCGTGATTTTGCCGCCGTTAATCCAATTTTCATGATGTGTTGATGCTATATGCGAGTATTAAAAATTGTTTTGTGGTTAGATTCAGAGGTTCTTTTGAAGGTTGTTCAATGGTTGTTTTATGGGTTGTTTCATGGTTGTTTATTGGTTGTCCCATGGTTGTTTCCAGGTGGAAGAAGACCGGGAGACACTGGGGTTTCGGAGTCTGGTAGCTACGAACTGTATCGCTTACTACAACAACCCACGAGCAAGATAAGAAGATAAGGAGATCCAAAGCGAGCGTTTCACAGACAGATGGCAGTGACGAGTTTTATGAGCTGTGACGCAAACTGACACTACTTTGAGTTTGAGATGATGCTACGATATTATTTGTGGGAAAAGACTATGAACCTTTAGATATTGAGCCACAAATTCTGCAGACAAACTTTGAGAATGATGGTAATCAAGTTTCAACCACGCCTACCTTTTCCTTTTCTTTTCGAGCCTGCTCTTCCAGTCTCTGTTGCTTTTCCCTCAGCAGAGTCTCTTTATCGTCAATCTGAAATAGATTTGTTAGATCCAGAATTATTAGAGGAATATTGGGACATCTTATATGCTGAAAATATGCTGAGTTTAGATCAATCGTATTTTCAAGAAATGATCAGTTATAAGAAACTTAAACTTTAAAGCTTCAGCGAATCCTATATCGCGTGTTTACAAACATAAATATCACGTAATTATGAACAGTTAATAACGTGTCAAGCCCACCTTGAAGACAGCCGGGGTTCCAGGCTCCCTATCCTCCAGTCTAACTCCGAGTTCTGGTAACACGTTATCCCTCACATTGTCACACTGATCCAGGATGTTACCAGCCTTCAGCTCCCTGGAATGTAAACTTAGAGTGGTAAAATATGGAACATCGTTACCAGCTGTTGCCACTCAAGACTCTTCCTTACAATATCAGGGATACCAATTGTCCAGTTACCGCAATTATCAATTTGATGAAATATTTGAATATCCTTCTATTCTAAGACATTCTCACAATCATATACCTCGCTGAAGCCCTGACATCGTCTCTGAATTGTGACAGCGCCCGTACAAACGGTAACACAGCCTCATCGCTTGCTACAGATCCTTCGCTGCTACCTGAGATATCGGATCATATGAAGGTTTAAGGGTCTTCTACTCCGTCTGTGAAATTGTGTAGATGTCCATCAACCGTCTGGTTGTATTTGAAAACAAAATCAATGCTGATTGAGGACGTTTCCAACTTAATTACGATTCTAAAAACCTGTTCCAAACCCAATGCTTTCGCTACTCGTCACAACTCCAAAAACAGACAAAATCTTCGTCACATAAACCGCGACTTGGATCAGAAGTCGAACATTCGGCTCCTTCTGAGCGCTCAGATAGGTATAGGTTTCCGAAACTACCGATTTGAGGAGTTTCATGACCGTTGGAGTATCGAAGTTGTCCGACAACGCATTGTGGACGGATTTTTGACAGTCGCGTAGTTGGGTGTAGAGCGTTAGTTCGAGAGGACTAGGCTTGGTGAAACTTGTTATTCCTTCGCCGAGAGTTGATTTGTGGTACTTTACGAGATGGAAGAACTCCTGAAACGGGATGAGCATAAATTGGTTTGGAGATCAATATTTTCTTCTACCAACTTGCCACGCTAATTGCCACGCATCGGATAAGACAAAGGGATGAAAGCACCGTTTTGCGCGTCGCGCGCGTTGTTCTATCGCTAGTTTCAAATGCTAGCGCACTATAAAAAAATTGTTCGGCGTTCGCGCCTGAGACCCAATCACCAGTTATGTCCCAATATGTTGCACTTTTTTCAAATTTCACAAAAAACGAAAACTTTGCTTCTCGTGACTCACATTGAAGTACTTTTCCGTGTTAACTGCCTCTGACATTGCACTCTCGCTATAGTCTAGTCCCCCATGCCAGGAATGTGACAGAAAATGAATCTGAAAATGGTGACGTCACGAATATCGAGTAAACAAGTTTTACCGAACTCGAAATTAAGACGTTTTCTCACCCTAAGTTGACGACCGGTGTTCTTCTTAAGAGCGTCTTTAATTGTGATGAAATTCTTAAGACTCTTGCTCATCTTACATCCCTCAATACTCAGATGACCGGCGTGTATGAAGTAATTCACCTGTAACAAATGAAAGAAATGAGCGGTTTCAAAGTGAATGATGATATTTTGGTCGTTTGAAAGGATCGAAGGAACAAAAAATCGCCAAAAAGAATGATTCTTTTTACGTCATCAGAGATATATTATTCCCTATCATATCTATGAACAATCCCCACTCACCCAAATTCCAACTCACCCAATCCACACTCACTAACAGTCCCCAACTCACTAACAATCCCCAACTCACCCAGATTCCTACTCACTCAATCTCCGACTCACCCATTGTTTACAATTGGAGTACCCCTCTGCCTGTAGAATCTCGTTATCGTGATGTGGAAACACAAGATCCTCACCCCCGGAGTGGATGTCAAGTTTACTGTCACAGATAGAACTGGGGACAGAGGAAGGGTAATTTCACAAACACACGTGCGACAAGAATAATATCGCTACATAGACACAGCATAATAGCAAATTCAGTACAACAAAGATGCCCTCAGATTAGGGAATCAGCAAATTTCTAGTTTATCAAGCACTCCGTTTCCAATCACACAGATACACTCACTCAGCCATAGCACTGCACTCGATGTGCCATCCTGGTCGACCACGACCCCATGGGCTCTCCCAATACGGCTCGCCTGGTTTACTACTCTTCCACAGTGCAAAGTCGACCTGGTTCTTCTTTTCCTTGCTTGTTACATCCGTAAACTTTCCTGCGATAGAGTTAGATGAGTTTCATTATCAGTTCCAATGATAGGAAAAGTTTAGCAAACTTGACCCGAAATTCAATGATGAAAGGGGCGAGCGAAACTATATCTCAAAGTCTGGAATTTTCTCACCTTCGCCTTCGGCCAGTGCATCCAAATCACCGACACTTTCTGGTTTGAGTTTCGCAAGGTAGCCCCTATCTCGTCTCCACGCAGCAGAGTCAAAATAGACACTGCCGTTACTTGCGTACGCGTAACCGTTACTTATGATCTGAGAAGAAATGATAAAGCTTGTAACGAAGAGAAGATCAAAGTTGTAACGACTAACAGTAATTGTGACTACTCAGTATATCATTTTCCACAATTCCATTTTTGACAATTATGAGCACCAAATCAGGCAGTTCAGTACGTTGCAGAATAAACATGAAACCATTTCATATTTATTTGACTATCAAAGCGTTCCCCACTTAAACTACCTTTTCAACGTATTCAATGATCTCCGGAACATAGTCAGTAACTCTTGTCAGAATATCGGCGGGAAGGACGTTCAGTTCTTTTAGATCGGAGTGGAACTCGGACTCCCAGTGTTGAGTTAGGGCAGCGAATATGCTGTGATCAGTGACCTCGGCACCAAACCTGGGGGAGAGAAGAGAAGGGGCTAAGAGAAGGGAGGGAATAAGAAACGATTAAAAGGGGATGTAATGGAACGAAGAAGTTTCGAGCTTCCAAGGTGCCCGAAACTTCGCGCAATAAACATCAAATCCCGTTCATTTCTCTTGGTCAGCTATGGTTCTACCGGATAGAAAAATGAAGGCCTAAGAGGAGGTCCAATATAATCACAAACCTCTTATCGAGCCAGGTTTCCATGGCCATGGCAGCGAGAGTCAGCAACTCTCCCAACTCAATATCAGGTTTATTCATCACGGGTTCTACTTCGCTCATCACTTTCTGCATCATCTTTAGTTTGGGGTCATCACTAGCAAATGTGGTCATCTTATCCCTGAAATTGTCTATAGATTCATGGATCTCTGCCAAAACTTCTTCCTGAAAGAGTAGAACAGGTTAGCCACCGTTTAAGTAAAATATAGCCCTAAGTGTCATCGATGATTAGAGAATCGCGACTGGCTGAATCGTAAACAAGTCAAGGATCAACCTCTCCATATAAGCGAACACTAAACATAACTTGAAACCCAAAACCCAAAAACCCAACTCTACAAACCCGGTTCCTGCTTGTCATCTCACTCCTGTACCTATCCAGGAGGTATTTTGTTCGTGCTCGATAGATAATCTTGTCATCGATATCGGTAATGTTCATCACGTATAGGATGTTGTAACCGAAATAATCGGACATTATCCGGCGCAGAATGTCGAAGGTGATGTACGATCTGATGGATGAACAGGAGCATCAAATATGTGATCGCGGTTTTATAAATTTCATGACAGAAACCTTGATCGGAATTGCAAATTCCTGAAATTGGAGCTTCCCAAATCGCAAGTTTCCAAACCTAGCATGGCCCATGTGACTCGCATCGTAGACGGTAGGACCACAATTGTACCACGTGACATTCTTGCCCTCAGAGGGGATGAACACATCTTTCCTCCGAGTCAGACTGTTGTAAATACTCAGCCCCGTCGTGCTATTCTCCGGTTTATACCTGACACACAGGGATGTGTGAGCGTCACGTAACTCATTCGTCACGTGACTAACTTTGTGTGAGTGTCACGTGCGTTATTCAGTCGCATGCGTCATTCAAACACGTGACTCACGCTACTATTACTGTCACGCAGCACAATTTGTCACGTGGTTCTAAAAATTATTGAGCTGGATCATATGCAAAGTTGTAAAACAGCCTGAATATTACAATACCAGGTCGGTTGTCCTTTAGAGACTGTCGCTTGTGACGTCACTTCTTGTGACGTCAGTGACACATGAGTGTACCACCGGGAGAGGTGAGGGTATGAGGTGGGACAGGGAGCGGCGGTGAACTTTGAGAAGAGGGTGCTGAAAAGAGAGGGGCAATTTGTCAGATTTACATAGTTAATTGTGAGTGTTGTCTTCATTTCGTATGATAGGAAAAATAATGTAAAATCTGTCAGAATAGAACCGCTTTATAAAATAAAGCTTGATTTGGAATCGTAGTATCCGTTATAACTAATAACTAGGAATCGGGAGTCCGAATAAAATCAGCGGAATGTTGAATACGAGTATTTGGTTTTTACTTTCCTCGTAAGTATAATAGATCGCAATAAGAAAAGGAATCAGTAACCTGTCTTCATCAGATCTGTTGCCGTCAATATAGCTATTTTTAGCAAAATGAGTGTTTAGCACCTCCATCTTTTCAGTTGAGTTTGGGTCTTCTGTTGATAAGCTAGTCATTGTGAATAGTGACCTCTGGATAAGAAAATATTTCACGGAAGCTCGCTGATTTATTGCGAGAATAGACGGTTTTGAGTGAAGACTTTGTCTTGAGAATTGCGATAAGTTTTGGTGGAAAGTTCTGTTGAGTAGAGTGTAGAGATTGTTGTTGTGTTTTGAGAGAAGTCGTCCAACACTACATTTCATCAAACCTAGAGATAATAATTCGGTCATTAGTGGATAGATAGATGGGATGGATTATGAAAACGAGTCAAACATTTTGTTACAGGTAGCAACTTCGTTCCAGGCAAGCAATTTGAAAGAGTCACATCACGATTATTTCTAAAATGTTGATAAATAAAAAGGAACAATTAAATAAAGAAAATGTGTACATTGATTTTCTGGACTGTCAGGAAACGTCTGAAATCACCACGCCTCTTTCTACCATCCAATAAAACCTCACGCCAAACAACATAGGTACAGCATCCTTCACAAAATCACAATCAAATTTAGTTCATCAGCTACTTTGTAAAACAATAAGTTAAAAAAACACTTCCTTCAATAAACGAATCCTAGGTTAAAAAACAACTCCTCATTCCGTGTTGGTCCGTTTGTCTGGTAGATGTAACAAGGTTCCCTTTATCTTGTACGGGTTTATGGGGTTACGACCCGACACCTTACCCCCCGTGAAATCGAAAAAACGAGCCAGGAGGAACTGCTTGTGGGAGTGGAGGTTTCGCTTGGAGATGTCGTCGAAAAGATCGTTTACGAGGTAAAGCATCACTTTGGCTTCGTCAACTGAGGGTAGGGGGCAATAAGGTTATGAATTCGCTGCAAGGATAGATACGTTAGATGATATCGACATTCCATAAGATTAAGCCAGGGTTGTAATTAGGCAATTTATTCCAAAAACATAATGATTGAATGATTGAATTAAGAAACTCACCAGAAAGTTTGGGCAGTTTATTCCCATCTACCTCCGAACCCAACATGACCCCAATATATCTGTACAACTTTCCATAGTTCACATTTCCCGCTTTCTTATTGGATGACGGAGTTGGTTGTGTGGTCACGTGATCACCACATGATGTCATCACGTCTCCTAGCACCGAGTTCACTGCACGTTCACCCGATACTTCCGGTATCTGGGGATATAGAAGTTGATCCGAAGTCTGCACTGTTTAATATAAAGGGAATTATTCAAGTCATATACGAAGAGAAATCTTCATTGCTGTAAGCGATTCCTAAAGAGTAACCCAGAGTCGGTCACGTGACTTGGAATTCACACGCAAGAAATCTAAAAATGTAATTTCCGCCAACTTCCAGAGAAGTAAGCTCAAAAATTCCTCCAGATTCGGATTCTACGTCAAAAAATAGGCCAGAAACACCATTTACCACTCTTATAGTGGTGAAATTTTTGGTCATTGGTGTGTCCCATTGATTTTCGTGTTTTTGTGAGTGATGCTTCCCACAGGTTTGAAATCGTGTTTTGGGCGTGGTTTTACGGCGAGTATGAACATCACATGATAATAGAAAGGTTTGATACTTGTAGTGTGATAGTAGGAGAGATGAATTGACAGAAAATTCTTGTTGCAAGTAAGAGAAAAGTATCCATTAGAGAGCCTCAAAATCGAAGTAAAAAAGTGTGGGATCACTCACTTATAAATCCACCGCTACTGATATCAGAAATTCGAACGAAATTTTTTGTCCCATTTTAAATCAAATAAGGTTGATTCCCATGTATTTTTGGACGCTGAATCGATTCCTGATCGAGTTTTGACCCTATCTCGCTTCCCTGAGCGGTTGTATATCATGCAACTTCTAACCTAGCATCTGAAATGAAATTGGGATTTTCGCTGCTGTCTTCCCGATGAGCTAGCCCGAAAATTCCTCCAGATTCGGATTCTACGTCAAAAAATAGGCCAGAAACACCATTTACCACTCTTCGAGTGGTGAAAAAAAATTTTTGGTCATTGGTGTGTCCCATTGATTTTCGTGTTTTTGTGAGTGATGCTTCTCACAGGTTTGAAATCGTGTTTGGGCGTGGTTTTACGGCGAGTATGAACATCACATGATAATAGAAAGGTTTGATACTTTTTGTGTGATAGTAGGAGAGATGAATTGACAGAATATTCATGTTGCAAGTGAGAAAAAAGTATCCATTATAAACCCTCAAAATCGAAGTAAAAAAGTGTGGGATCACTCACTTATAAATCCACCGCTACTGATATCAGAAATTCGAACAAAATTATTTGTCCCATTCTAAATCAAATGGGGTTGATTCCCGTGTATTTTTGGACGCTGAATCGATTCCTGATTGAATTTTGACCCTATCTTGGTCTCCAGTGGCGCTGTCGTTCGAGTGACTTCGAAACCCAGATTCGAGATTAGAATACAATTTTCACCGACTCCCGTTAACGTTTCCGTTACCTGTTCCCATGAGAGAAGGTTCCTTGCCACAAATCGCTGGTGAGAGGAGAAGAAACTTGGGATAACCGTTTTGTGTTTTGTGCTCTGAGACTCTGCCGCGTTTGTGAGGGAATCCACCGCAGAAATGGGGGTGGAGGAGGCTGTTTTGCTAGTCTGAAAATAATCATTGCCATCAGTGATTAACTTTGATTGGAAGTTGTGAGACACTTAGTTAGTGACGTGAAATTAAACTCACTTTTTTGGATTTCGTGCTTTTGGTAGTTGCTTTTGATGCTCCATTCGTCATCTTCGAATCATTCTCTAAAATATCAAAACGTTATTCACATGTACAGTAATTCCTATAACTCTTCATAGCTCTTAATTGATGAGTCCCATGAGCTACTATAATTTGTAAAATCTCAGCTATTTCGCCTCACCTTTCCCCTTTGCTTGACGTCCGTTCACCTTCGTGCACGGTGAGGCGATATCAGCGCTCACTCCCGTTACCGGTTTTGATAGATTCCGGATGAAAGGTTCCAGTTTCTTTCCAAACGTCGCTGAGGAATTGTTGGTTCAGATGTGAGATTCTACGCTCAGATTTCAGAATTCTGAGGGTAAATGGAAAGGTAATTACCACATTAGGCAATGAGGTTTTCATATTTACACTTATGGATTCTTACATTTTTCCGTGTTATCAGAGGTCGAATCGATGATTCGCTGGATGAACATATTCAGGAAATTTTTTATGTCTTGCTGACTCTTCCTTAGTTCAAGACCGATCTGAAGCAAGTACTGTTATAGAAGTAAGATTCAATTTCAAAATCAGATGATCTCGGGATTACCGAGACTACAGAATTTCTCTGGAAATTGCAGCGCCAGTTAACACACTTTGCGGAGTATAATGAGGAGTTCACTCACACTTTTCCAATCATATGCCTTCTTAGGACCACACTCGCTGAGGATGATCATGAGATGTCTGAAGTCGTGGAGACTCCACGGCTTCTGGACAACTGAACACTCAAGAATGAAGCCATGAGAATCGTAGCAACCAACGGGCACGGTTTTAGGCGCCGGCTGGAGGATTGAGATGGGTTACAACAACAGGAGTTAGAACATGGAGACTATCTAAGTAATGAAACATAGGCTTGTGATCTTATCAGACCGAGAAATGAGCCTTAAATCAGCGCAATAACTCACCCTGACATTAACCGCCTGATAACAAACATCAGGTCTGAACCAGACGACCAGATCAAACTTCACAACGGCGAGATCGATGAGACTGCTCTTCTTGTTTGGACTTCTCCCGCCACCACCAGTTATACAGGAATTCGTGAACTCTGCTTTGCAGAAAGTTCGGTCAATGTAGAACTTTATCTGACCCTTCTGTGTCTTCGTTGGTTGTTCATCTATCAGACCAATCATTCCTTTCTTTGTAAAGGACTGGTGGAAAAGTAGGGTTAGAAATTGTAATAAATCTTTGTTAAGACATTCAAATGTGACAATATGTAGGACAAATGTTGAATAGGATGAATCATGAGTTTCATTATGAATGAGGTTATCTCCAATTGAATCATAACTCACGAGTTCACTGATAGTTGTTGGTGGTGTCTTGATCAATGGGAGATCCTTTTCAAAGGATTTGAGATTTGGTTTCTTCTGAAATATGAGTTTGCAATCAAATTGCAATCTCTGCACAGAATTCAAGATTGAAGTTTACTCTCAAGTGGGAACTTACAATCAAATATTTCTTCCGCGTTTTTGTAATCTTGGAATTCTTCAGATTTGCTCCTAGAGGTGCCAGTTTTAATCTGACAGCGCGATTCTTCTGAGTCTTGCCCTCTAGAGCCAGATCGAATGTAACTGTTTCACCACCAACCATGCTCTTTAGGAGAGAATTGTTAGTTATCAATGCTGGTGAATGAGGTTTTGGGTCACTCAGGTTTGTTGTGTCATTTCGTTGTATGTCTAGAGCCATCTTTTTGCGTCTTTATTGTTTGTCATCCAAATGGTAAGTAAATTATGCCTAAACTTAACTAGTGCAATCGCAACTAGCCCTGCTTTATCAAAACTTCGGTCATGAACTCAGGCTGGAAATAAATTTGAAAAGGATATAAGCAGGGCTAACCACGATGGGTATATGAAAACATATACCACTCCTCTTTTCAGACTAACTGTTGACCACGAATAGAAAGGTGCGGTTGAGAAGGAATCATTTAATTCGTATGAGATGAGACCTGGTCCGTGGATGCCTGGTAGTCTTACAACTGTCCCAATCAAGTCCGTGCAGGTGATTGTTTGCTGCGGAGGGCTGATGATTAACACTTGGAATAATTGGGTCAGGCATGTGTGCTACGCTTATTTCCCTGTTCACAAACAACTTTTGGGTCATGACATTTTTATTCCAGCCAAATTGTGCCATCTGCCAAACTGTCATTATCTATATCATATTTGGTTCTTATGTAGAAATTTGGTAGTTACAAGCTGAGTGAGTGCAGTGCTTGCTTTTGTTTGGGTGTAACTTTTCAGTCACAAGCCAGGTGCAATGCTTGTTTTCTTGTCATAATAAGGTAAACTCATGACACTTTAAAATAAGAAAAAACAATTTGGCAAAGAATGTGGAGACACTCTCTTACGATATTTGGAAGAATTAAATAAAATCTTTCTAAATCTGATGATCAAAAGCTGCTTGAAACCTCATTCCCTCATTATAAAACAGATTGAAATATTGAAAGCATGTCAACAGCAAATAAACAGGAAATGTAGACTAGAAAAACCGTCACAACCATTTATCATAGCTCATGGATTGACTACCATGTAACAAGGGTAAACCACCATACAGCATTTCATGAAGTTTCCTGGTGTGAGGCTTTTATTTCCCTGGTTAGATCCATGTTCTTCCCTTCCTTCCAGATTTGATGGCTGATCTTCCAATAAGATGGGCTTATAAAAACTCAAATTTCAAAATAAAAAGTACCTGATCTTCAATGTCAGTTGAAATATCTGAATCTTCTCCATTCAATTCAGCTGAAACCCGGAAAAATTAGTGGACACTCAAAACTTCTGCCAATATCTAGGTATTGTACAAAACAATATCAATCACAAAATATACCATTGTATGTGAAGTCATCCTGTGTGTGACCTCGAGCTGAGGCCAGATCTGTTACCAGACACTGAGGGACACAGTAATTTGTGAAAGGAATGATATTTCTTAAACATTTGAACAATACAGAGTTGAGTGAAAGAATGAAATAGAAACATGTGGTGGCTGATTTACGTACAGGGTAAGTTGAATCCTGCCACTCTGAGGCTATGACTTCATCATCAATTGTGAGAATAGCACCTTCAGGATACTCAGTTTCAGGATCAAATGATCCATATCCAACAACTTTTGCAACAACATGCTGACCAGCTGCCAGAATTATATTCAAGCAGACAACTATCTTTTTCCCATTATTCTGATAAGGGAGAACATAAGTCTCAGATCCAATGACCAGAGGGAAATGTGTTGCAGATGCCCTCAAATGCCAAGGAATCTTTATAAGTACACCGTCAACCATAAGCAATTGATAGCGACTTTCATAACTTGGTGCTGAGGGAGATTTACTCTGAATCATAGCACCATGATTCAATTCTGTTGTCTTAGAATCAGAGAAACTATGTTGATGATTAGCACTATAATCTGCTTCAAAGGATGCTTGAGGATTTCTTCTTATTCTTGATATAGTAGATTCAACATTGATATCTTTTGGAAGTGCAGTTGAACAACTTGGAGTTTTGAAATCTATAGAGTCCAGAGGAGTATTCAATAAATTGGTATAACTCCCTTTTGAGTTGTTTGGCTCCAAAGTTGAAGAAGACTCCTGAGAGTACCAATTTGAACTTGGACTGGATGAACTTGAGCATTTAGGTGTAACACAATGTTGATTTAGCTGACCATTTTTCTGTGCAGCTTTGGGGAGCCTTGCTGTCTTCAAAACTCTAGCAAGGCGTCCAACAACATCATGGACCCCTTTGGCTTCTCCCATGAACGTGAAAGATTAAGACAATGTTTCATTAGCTAAAATAAGGGATTGTATGAATTAAAATAGGAATTGAGAAAAGTCTTGTAGATTTATGTCTCAAATGGAACTTTCTTTTTGAATACCTATTGGTCAATATTGAAGAATGGACCATGAAATACACAACTAGGGATCTATTACACCATCATTTTGATAATAATTTCATAAATACAAGTTTTCGCCAAGTATTTGAGTCACACAACATGGGAGCAGAATATAGCTGTATACTAATATTTAATATTACCAATACTATAACTAAGAGTATTAGCTCTAAATTGAGTCTATCCTATTATACTATGTAATTAAGTTTAACTGAGTCCATAAGTGCGCGCAATTTGACATTTCACGATTTTTGACGGACTCGGTTGCCGGATGTTATCTGTCCGCTGTTTCTTGCGCGCGGTACGCGCGCCTTCATCGAAGGCCGAAATGAAGGCGCGCGCGCCGCGCGCAAGAAACAGTGGACACTAGATAACATCCGGCAAGGACTCGGCATTTAGACGACTCAATTTTGGGCAGCCTCATGCCTGTCTTGTTTGATTTCATCTGGCCTGGCCTGTAATTTGTCTCACGTCGCGCGTGATTGTACACACGTTGCGCGCCCCTATTAAATTTTACTTTTATAACTCTGTGATTTGAAAAGTCGTAGAAAGGAGACCACGGAGACGCGCGCGGGGTATTTGGGTCGCAGCGCGGGAGACGCGGACGCGCGATCAGAATTAACATTTAACAGTTGATAGATTCATAGATTTTATTTGACTTCTGCTTGTCGGGCGATGCCAGACCGCTGATGCATGCAAGCCGCGAAGCGGCATTGCGTCAGAATATGTTTGCGCGCGCGCAACGAAATTCTCGACAGGGTCTATCATCGATCGAGATCGACAAACTTCTGCTTCTTCATTTTCCATTCTCGCGCGCGTACGCGTGTTCCCCGGCCCCGTCCCGCGCAGCTCTGCGTGACCATGACCCTAATAGTAGTAGTAGTACTCCGCCACTCCGGGCCGCGCGCGCTGTACGTCTTCAACTCTTCAAGTTCATGTTTTTTAACGACTTTTCATATCACCGAGTAAATGATAAATACGCAACGTGTGCACACGCAACACGCCTTCATGGACGAAGGCGCGCGCGCGAGAAACATAGGTCGGATAAAGGTCGTAGACCGCGTTTAACTTTATACAATCACCATTTCAAGTGCTTTCACTTTCAGCTTAATGTTACAAGTTACACTTTGCTTCTCAAGCATTCGCGATTGATAATGACTTTTTGACGAGCTTTCTTTATCCGGATCGTTCGTATGAGAACTGAAAAAATAACCGTATTCAATTCTATAAGATTAACAACATGAAACTTAAACTTTAAGTTTTTGTAAACATACTCAGGCCCACAACGCGATCGAACATCTCATTATTTCGGTCACCTATCTGCGGATCAGTCCTTGAATGGCAGCTTCCTGCTTCAAGATTTCAAGATATTTCATGGCAGTTTTCACCTAGGAGCTAAGTTGAAATGCATCTCATGCGTTCAAGTAATGAAAGATAAGTCCTAATGTGACGAGATAACTTAAGGTTTTTCGGGATGCACTGTTCGAGAACTCATAGTAAATGGATGGATCCACATTTTCGAACATGTTAGCTCGGAGAATTCCCTCGTGGAATTCTATTCTCAATTCTGGATGGGGCACCCTGCGGAATAAATAAAATGCAAAGTTTGTTAGATAAAGTTGAGTGCCCCCGGATAAAATTTGAATGAATCACAGTCTGTGATAATGATATTGTCAAAGCCTATGTAGGTTTTTGGGTAGGGAATAGGGATGTCTCTACGAGTACCTGCTGTCGGAAGGGAGAAAGGGGACGTTAGCCCGGCAGCTGAATGAACCTGGTTCATCTTTCCTCAGCATGGTGCAGTTCATCCTGAGAGGAGATGGTATAAAACCATGAACAGCATATTTACACAATCTGATAACGATTGTATATGCGCCTTGTTACTCGGCTTCATTGAAGAAGCGTTATTCAATTTCATAAGTAACAAAGCCGTATGGACTACGTTTACGAACAACAATTTCAAACCTGTGGTAAGTGAAGAACAGACCGGTTTCCTCTGAATAAGTGATGTTGACATCACCGTATGCTTTGTGACTGTAGGTCCCGACATATTGCGATAACTCGCTTGAGTTATCAGCCGCAGTGTAGCCAGCTTGGATCACCCCTCCTTCTTTTTCTTCTTCTTGGTTCTCGTCTGTGTTTTCTTCTTTTTCTGTTTCTTCGTTCTTCCAGAAATCTGAGAAATCGTTGCTCGAATATTCATAGGCTAAACTTCGTGAAGGGAGAAGCTATCAGTATCATTATCAAAATAAGAATGCAAGTTCAAGCTTCATAACACAGGAGCCCTAAACTGCGGTGTCAAATTAGAGCCCATCATTTGACACCTCCGAACATGTGATGACCAGGAATGCAAACAGCAAACATCTCTCTAGACTCAAGTAATCCTAACCTGGGAAAGAGCATATGTTTGTGGAGTCTAGCCAGGGTTCCGCTCCGGTGATAAGATCCTGTATGTACCACGTAAGTAGCTGATTCAGCTCCCTAGCTGAGGAAGAGATCTGGTAATGCGAGTTGAAATGAGATTGATATTTGCAATTAATGCTCCGGTCGTGTGAACACTTACGGAAACAAGCCGATTTAAGAAGGCGAAAGTAGGAGCGAAAGAGAAAGTCGAATCAAATTCTGAAAGCGAAAGTGTTGAACCCACCTTTATCCCCACCAGTGGAGGAAGCATAGATACCGTATTTCCCTGTTCTACTGAGAGTAATGAACGTGCTCGTAGTGAAGGTATCACCGCCGTGTATCAGTATCTCTTCATCCTGATAGTCTCCGAGAAACCAGCCTGAAGAATGCCCATATAAGGCGTGATCGCTCCGAACAACAAGGTGACCATATATGGCGTGATTGCTCCGAACAACACGTTGACCATATAAGGCGTGAGTGCTCCGAACAACACGGTGACCATATAAGGCGTGATTGGTCACATCTCTTACTTATCGTGTAGTTGTTCATGTGTGTGGTTGCCGGGATTGGTGGTTTGAGCTGTGTCGTGACACCGTAATACCGTCCTGCGTCCACGGGGGTGGGATCCCAAAACTGAGAATATCTGTGAAAAATATAGAACAGCTTATGGTGTCAACGCAGACGGTGTCATCATGAGATGGGATTAGATATAGGGTATGGGCTAACATAGGAACTAGAAAAAAAGGAGGGGTTCATGGTTCGCGCGAGTTTGAGCGAAGCCTCTTGAATTCCTGAATCCCCCCTCACTAACTCACCAAGTTGTTGTAGTATTCTTCCTCTTCAAGAATGTGTCTCATGTATTTATTCATGTCAACTGCAGTCGAGTGTACGCTGCCCGCTGCTCGCACCAGATCTATTATCCTGTGGAAAATGGGTCTCAGAAATGAATTGTAAAGAATATCGTTAGCACCAACAGATGAAAATAGTACGGATAATGAGATAATGGCAATATAGCATCATGAAATTCCAATAAATGCTGAAAACTGGGAGAAAAATTCAATGGTTTATTGATGGGTTTAAACTCCAATTCTCTCACCTATCTGCATCGTAAGGAATTTCCACCATTTCATCGTTAACAGCTTTATACCCCTTCACGGTGTTGCCCGTTTGGTAAGCCTCGTCAAAAGTAGCTTTCGTCTTCGTCATACCAAGTGGTGTCAAGACCATTTCATTCAGCAATGTGTCCCACGTCTTTCCTGAAATTGTGTCAGGCTTTGAGAACAAAGTGGTGTCAAGCTAGAGTGGTGTCAAGCTTAAGTGGTGTCAATGCATGATGTCATCAATATGAAGTGCTCTCAATCAAAAAAAGTGGTGTCAAGGAATGTTGTGAGGACTTGAATAGGCAAAATGGTGTCAAGCCATGGATCGAAGGAGTTGTGTCAATATAAAAGTTATACCCGACAACTGCTCGATGATGTAAGCTCCCGTAACATACATCAGGTTGTTGTAGTCGAACTTATTACGGAACGGGCACAGCTGAAAGAAGGTTATGATTCACTTTCATTAAGGTCATTCAACAGATTCGAATCTTTGGAGAGGTGAGTTCGAAGTTCTAACAATATGAGTATTGAGATTCATCAGATCTCTGAAGAAAGATTCACATTTGAAAATTAGATCATAAATAGGCAAAAGTTGTCACGTACCGGTTTCATGTACTGTAACTTATCCATCATCTGTGTCACGTCGAAAGAGGATGGCCCTGCACACCACCAGAAATCACTCCGCCGCAAGCACGTCGTGTGAGAATACAGATCACGGAATGTAACCTGGCGGAGTGAAAACTGTTGTCTTGGTAACCGCATGAGGTGTTGCTATGGTTACTAAGAGTAAGTTACCATGGTTACCAGTTGGTGATATTACCAATTAGTGATAACCATACCATGACGTGTTACCATGTTGCCAATACTGCCATTGTAACAAAAGTCACTGCAGTTACCATGGTTACATAAAAGTACGATGACACGTACTTTGTTGGTTCTGCTCTGGTGACCGCTGTCAGTCGGTAGTTTGAGTGACGGATAGAATGTGACTATTGGTGTGTCCCATGTGTAACCGAGGTCTTTCAACACCTGCGATAAACGGATGTGTCAATTGTTTTAAAATGAGTCATTATGTGTCCATCGTAACATCAAAGAAATTCATTGTATAGAAGAGTTATAGTAGACACTATAGACCGATGTATCATTTTGAACCAGAAATCTCGCATCTGAAACATCCCACAGTTTTTCTGGGAAATTATATATGAAGCACCTTATCGGTTACGATCGCTGTCATCGCTTTGGTAGTGGAGCCAATCCCGAAAAGTGTATCTTCATCAACATCAAGATCAGCCTCAATATCTCTGAGACATAATAAATATCAAACCTCTCAAATCTTTGATCAAGTTGAAATTGGCAAACCGGATAATTTCATGGAACAGTTTTATGATATTCAAGTTATCAAGTTCACCTATCTTACTATCGAATGAGACCATCGATTCAGGAATTAAACTCAATTTTGTGGGTCGAAATGTTTGGGGAATGTAGAAACTTACCTTTGTCCACTGTAGAATGTAAAATCTTCGTCGGAGTTATCTCCAAAAACTACGCCCACTGTGATAGCAGCAGTCTTTACACAACTGAAAAACTGGTGTCAGATTAAGTGTTGTCAGTAGTATGGAACTGCCGAGGAAATTGGTGCCAGAGAAAATTAGTGTCAAAGTTGAGTGGTGTCAGTGAAGGATGGTGTCAGTGAGAAGGGTCGATGAAGACGGGAGTCAACGAAAACTGGTGTCAATCAATAGATAGAAACACCAAAATCACATTACTTAGTATCTTCAAGTACAGTCCTCAGAAACGTCGTTAACTTTTCCTTATCTAACTGTGAACTGGTTGTTGACACCACAAGTAGTAGGAGAAATGGTAGGGAAGTGTCCATTGATTACATGTGTGAGAATGACACCTGGGAGAAAGGAATAAGCGAGCATTTGATCACCACTCCTCGAGAGAAAATCAAGTGGAACAAAATAGCGAAAATTTATTTTCTTAACGGCATGCCAGCATTGCTGAGAAATACAAAAGGCTGAGATGAGGTGCATAAGAATTGAGTAACGTGAGAGCGAGTGCTAGAGACTCAAAAAGGTCTGGAGACGTGCCATGGATAAATTACCATGGATAAAATGACGATCATGGAAGGTATGAACTGAGCAAAATGTCTCCGCAGACATGAACATCGATTCTCGTGAGAGAACTGTAATTGAAACACAAGGTATGTACAGTTAGAAGCCTGGGTGAAGCAAAAATACTGGGACTGGAACAAAATAATAGACGTGATATATATAGGGCTTGAATGATATATGCCGCCAATGCAAAATATATTATGAGCCGTTAATATGTAATGAGCGGTAGAGAAGACGATCACGTCTACATAAAAAGTAAGTTATAAACGTCTGTAAGAGCGCTTTATGTTGACGTCAGTGACGTTTAAGTATCCACGTTTATAACACTTAGCTTACAGCTTAACTTACAACATCACGACAAATAGTGTTCATCATGAATGTTTATACCGTGTGAACATAATAGGTTATAGAATTGTTAAGTTAGTAAAGTTCTGTTTAAGTTCTGGAGAACCGTCAGTACAGTCCATGTATAATTGTGGATGGACTAAAATGACATAATGTGATGTGAGGGTTGCTCGATACATTGAATTATAATAACCGTGGGATAGCTATACTTATAGCTTTATAATAGTGACCAGGGGGTCATGGTCATGTGACCCACTTACGTGATCATGTGACAACATGGTCTGTTATGACGCGCGCGAATCTAAATGGTCAGTAGGAATTTATGTGATGTTTATCACAGTATTTGTCCTTAGACAATGTTTAATGGAAGATTTTAGCAAAGTAGGCCTGTGCTGACTGTTGCCATAATATAGTAATGTTCATTTGTTTAAGTTAAATCTAGGTTTATTGAACGAAAAATCTAAAAATGGTTTAGGTAATGGAAGTAATGAGTGTAAAATGGATATTGGCCCAATAAAACTATGAAATCACGATAGATCATACAGTTCATTGATCGATTCAATTGCCGTACATGCTAACTTTTTACATCAATCATTGTAGCTTAACAAGAATATACTAATCCACACGCGCATGCAATCGATCACATGACACACAACACTGACCAATCACAAGCAAGCACACGGCACGTGACACAAAACATTAGCCAATCAGAGCGCATCATCGATCTAAAAACACTCGGCACCGTCAAGTAGTGCTGGAAAACGCGGTGTGCACGTGCAAAAACACCATTATTGGTCACAGCACGTGGTAATTACACGTGACCTGGCAACGAAATATAACAAGTGGCTGTCCGTGATCAGTTGCGATAGTGATACAGAGAAACACTCTTTTCTCTACACTACTTGTAATCTCTCGATTGCTCTACGTGTGAGTTGTTAACTTGTTTTGATTGATTTTTCCGTTTAGAGGCTAATTTTCGATAAAAGGACACGAAATTGGATTTATGATGAACTTTTCATGCCCCATATTTTACCCATCAAAACGCTGACGATACCAAAAGCCGAGAAGCGAATTCGTTCCAAATTGTGGCGACCGTTAACAAGCATTCGTGACTAGGCGATCGAGTAAAACTGATTCATTACTGATTCGAATATGAGAGCCACGTAATTGATCAAAAATCGGAGCTAGATTTACCCCAATATACAATCATATATGAACTATGCTCAATTAGAACAAAGCTAAACCAGTTTAAAGCTAAACCAGTTTATGAATCGATGCCAATATATATTTTGGGGTATATAGGCAGGTATAACCACGGCAATATATGAGTAAACTAATTATTGGATTGTGACTCTTGGGATCGAAATCGCAGACAAAGAATATTTATATATCGGATCGTGATAAACGTTATGCGAACCATAATCTAACACATGACAGTCAGAATGCAAATATTATGACTTAGCTATGGATCATCTGTCAATACACGTGCAAGTTTTGACACCTGCGAAAGGTGTCAGAGAGATATTAATTGGGACCTAAACAACTCACAAACATTGGCGATAGTGCATTCAAACTCTCACAATAAACAAAATCATAAATGTCAAATTAACATCCCGAATTAATGTAAACTTGACGAACCCAGACTACTCATCCATACAATATATAACCCAGCAGTTCCCCATAGTATAAGTAGAATGCCCACGGCCTACCGTCTCCCGCCCAGGCCGGTTCATGCAACCGTACAACGGAACCGCGCAGTCGACGGTCTCCGCAAGGAGTTCACCTACCTCTCCAACATCAACTCCAGTGGTGCCAGAGTTATATATGTTACGGGTAGGTATCATACCATGACATGCTATGTATGTGTGTGTATTCCTAGTGCACACACATGCGCACGCATATCTTTATTAATTTCGCGGATAAGTTGTCAGAGGTTGTCAAATGATAGGAATATATTAGTTGTGATCATGTTGTCATAACTACGTCCTGTCATCACTAAGGGCGTGTCACGTGTTGTCATGGTGACATATGATGAGAGGGCGTTAATATCTCGATCATATCTCCGCAGGGTTACCGGGTACAGGCAAGAAGACAGTATGTTATCAATACGCTGAGGAGTTCATGAAGGTCAAGGACGGGAAACAGAGACTGGTCTCAACATGGAATTTAGAGACACCCGAGTCTCTGTTCAGGTAAGGATTTTCAGTAAATTTCAGATATTTCTGCGTACTCCAAGATTCGAGTGCTATGTTATATATCCCTCGACCTAGCGAATATTCAAAAATTTGTACATGCGATAAAACAAATGGAGACTGCCACGAAACATGATGAAATGAAAATCAAACGTGAGCATATATTCAACTGCTAGCTTGTTCCGTATGACTCTGATGCGTATATCTCATAAGCTTTGATTGAATTTGTGGCTATCTGGATCCATGGTGGCAAATTCTGAGAAAGTGAGACAATTCACGATCATGAAGAAGCCACAAGCTCTACTAACGACTACCTTAAACAAACCGACTAATGATAAGATGAAATTCAACTTATATGAGCAAAGTATTTGCGTTTCCTCAAAATAACTTTGCACAGGAGCCTATGCGATCTGGCTGTGATGATGGGCGCGCCCCACAAGACAGAAACGGTCATCAGGCGGAAGTGCCAGCTCATGTCGAAGAGGATCAAAGCCGCAAAGAGGGTGTACGAGAGTAAGAAGTCCGGTGGGTAACCCAATTTCAAAGTTCTGTAGTGCAGTAGCTTATATGTAATTGAGTTAGAGAAATTGGGTGTCCCGGAATGAAGGGTGAAACTCGGATTTCATATCTAAGTTGTGGTTCAGGGGGCAGGATGATCGAATTCTCTCGCCATGGATGAATTTCTGCCGACATCATCCATATTACCTTCCATGCCACCTCCCTCTTTTCTGATTGAGATACATCTCCTCACCACAAAATACTATCCTAATAATAACCCCACCCTCCAGAATACAAGCTCCTCCTGATCCTGACCAATGTTGGTCAGCAGATGAAGAACCTGAGGCAGTACTGGCCACAGCACGGCGATGAGCAGTGGGGTGACACTCAAGTGCTCCTTTGCGTAGATGATGTGTCAGATTTGGGGATCTCAAACGCAGAAATCAACGAGCTGAGTCTCAATAAAGGTAAGGGACTCTTTCTCAAATGTAGCTGAGGATCTTACATGCTCATTGCTCAATAAGATGATCTGGATAGTCAGCATCAAAAATTTCGTAACTTTCTCATACGTCTGACTCCTCACCACATTTTCAGGACTTGTGGAAGAGCAAGCGTTAGCTCTTCTTCACAATCTATCCGGTAAGAAAGATGACGAGGAAGGAGCAAAGTATTTGCTGAAGGAGCTCAATTACCATCCCATGAGCATTGCCCACACCGCTATTTTCCTGAAGTAAGTCTGTAAGAAGACCACATTTTGAACCCTTACTCTTGCTTGATCCATATACATGACCCCGTGGTTGCAGTCAGTTTGGTCCCCCTCTTCTCTTCTTGGTCATGGGTTTGTCCTTATCCCATTCTCTTCTTCTCAGATCTGTTCTCCAAAACCCTGACAACGCCGGCTTTGGGTGGAAGGACTGCCTGGTAAGGATTGAGAAGCTGAAGATGAGCACAGTCGGACAGTACAATACCAAGCAGAGTCTTGCACTGACTACTATCCTTGAGAACAACCATGCAGTTTCAGAGATGTCTGTCAACAGATTGGGCAGCATCAACCCCTATCTTGAGTGAGTATAACTGTTTGCCCCCTTTTTCCTTTCCCCTCTCCATACACCTGCTATACATGGCATTTTGTCACAGAGTTCAATAAACACCTTATTTTGTTTTCAGGGCTGCGTTCACGTTCATTGCATTCTGTGAGAAGGACGATATCTTCAGCATCCCAGTCGATGTGATTTCCAACTTTGTGATGGAAGATCTCCGAACCGATGATGACGTAGACAACACCAAGATGGAAAACACCGTCAGAGCCACCATCAAGAGTTGCCCTCTCTTCTTGATACCCAAATCTGTGATCAACCTGAGGACCATCGAAGCTAAGGACAATATGCCCGTTGATACGGAGGGCTTGTTTAAGTCTCAGCTTCCACCCAGCCAAACTGACATTCTACCACAGATCGGAAATGGATGTATGACAGGCGCTGTTCCTTCGGAAAAGAAGCCACAGACCGCAGAGAAGGAGGATAAAAGCAAAGAAACGGTTGTTATGGCAACCGCACAACCGAGCAGACCCAGTACACAGGAGAAGTCACGGCCAGCAACCCAGGAGAAAGCTGCCAGTCGCCCAGCAACCCAGGAAAAGGCTGCAAGTCGCCCAGCAACTCAGGAGAAACTAGAAAGCCGCCCAGCAACTCAGGAAAAGGCTGCTAGTCGCCCAGCAACCCAGGAGAAAGCTGCCAGTCGCCCAGCAACACAAGAAAAAGCGAAAACTCCTGCTTCAGAAAAGCCAGCATCCCGACCAGCGACTCAAGAAAAGCCTGTAAGTCAGCAGACAGTTGCAGAAGAACCAAAAACCCAAGATAAGGCTGCCAGTCGTCCAGCAACCCAAGAAAAGCCAGCAAGCCGCCCAGCCACTCAGGAAAAGCAGGATAGTAAGCCACAATCACAGGAAAAGCCTGCTAGCCGCCCCGCGACTCAAGAAAAACCAGCAACTGCACCCGAAAAGAAGGACAGCAGACCACCAACCCAGGAGAAGACTCCAGCCGTCCAGGAGAAGGCAGAGAGCCGTCCAGCGACACAAGAAAAGCCTGCAAGCCGACCAGCGACACAGGAAAAACCCGCAAGTAGGCCACCCACACAGGAGAAAACACCATCCGTTCAGGAGAAAGCTGAGAGTAGGCCAGCTACTCAGGAGAAGGCTGGCAGCCGTCCACCAACGCAAGAAAAACCAGCAAGTCAACCAGCTGTGCCAGAAAAGAAGGACAGTAGACCACCAACTCAAGAAAGCCGCCCAGCAACCCAAGAAACGGCAGCAAGCCGTCCAGCAACCCAAGAAAAGGCAGCAAGCCGTCCAGCAACCCAGGGTAAAGATGGTGGAGTCGAGGTGAAATCAGCGCCGCCAACACCCGAGCCGGGGCAAAGAGAGGAGATGAAGACGGCAGATGTGGACGAACAGAAGCCACCTACAGCCGAATCAGGAAGCGTGAAGCCTGTCCATGCTGAGCCACCGACGGTGGAGGCTGGTGTCTTCAAACCCCTCATGGCTGAACCCCCAACCGCTCGACCCAAGACTCCTGCTGAGGAGGCTAAAGATGCGGCACAGATGTCAGGAACCATCGAGAAGCCTGCCATTGACGGGAGAATCTCGGCTGCTGATAGGCTGGTGGAGGCCAACCTGTATGGGAATGAGCTTGTCACTGGAGAAGTCCCGATTATTGTGAGTAGGCCAATCATTCATAGTTTGAATATCATTCGCCATGAAAACAACTGTCATTAGCATGTCCTCAGAAACATAATGAATCTGTACTACACGAAATCACCAAAAAATATTCCGTTACGGCACCGATACTATTATTATATTAGTATACATACTCTAACACCGCCAGCAATGCAAAATAATATACAAAGTTTAGATATATCCCGGCCAGCGGGACATTTTAACACGGCGTACATATCATAACTAGTGAACCAGAAATCAGAATGCTCTCGTAGTAGATAATCACAGGAAATTACGGACTAATTATAGTACGGTAGGGAGGGAGAAGCACCGAAAATTGTTCCTCAAACCTCCGCAATAAATTCCCAGAAACGCGAAGGAAGTGTCGTTATTAACCTGGAAGATACGCTACGAGCGTACGAAGATGAGGTCGAGGCCGTGACGTTCAACAGTAGCGTTCATGGTGCAATGAGGAAGTTTGCCAGGAACATAGTCCTCAGACGAGTTAAGGTAATATACCTTGCACGTGGAGATATTATAGACGAGTAATTTGTGCGGAAGTTTGCACTAGAGTTTAGTTATCTCATGAGTTTAGTAATCTCGTGATTACGCACAAGGAGTTATATCAGCTTCATATGCGAATCAGAGTCGGCGTTTGCATCATACCTATAATTCAGTGATGAGAAGCAATTTGTAATTTAGATAAAGTTTCAGTCTAAGTATAGGAGTAAAACTGCTTGATCAACTCATGTAATTTCTCGCAGGATGGCCAGAGTTCTAGTTCTGCTGCCGATACGGTTGCTCAGCAACGCAAACTACAACTCGAACAGTTCATCAAAGCAACCAAAGTGCTGTTGCTAACGTATGAACGGATATTCGATTCCAAGGAACCGATGGACCTCGCCAAGAAACGCATGCTCGGACCCCAACTTCAGTACTTTGTCAACTGCATGCTCACCAAGTTCAACTTCAAGAATAGGGTTTCCGTGAGGGCTCTCAAGTTCTATGCGGACTCCCTAATGCTGCTCGGGGAGCTGGTGAAGGCCGAGGAAGCCCTGGAAACAGCCCAGAACATCGCATTCCAGTGTTTCAATCCTACTGATCTGGATTTGTATGATATACTGAGGGACAGAGCCAACGCCTTAGGTAAGTGAAACTTCTTGTGACCCCAGAACAGATTATACCCCTAGTCTCCTTCACTTCATCGAAATTCGCGAATCCTCAATCTATGCTGTTCAAAGTTGAATCTAAGACAGTTTTTCTTCCAGCCAAACTGGGACAGAAGGAGGAAACAGCCGGAGTTTTGGAGCAATGTATCACCATCATAGAACAGCTCGATGGAGAGGATATGTTGATGAAGGAGTGTGAGCTCCTCAATGAACTGGCCCAGGTTCATGGAAACATCGGTTAGTGAGGACTATGATCACAACATGACACTGCAGACCATTTTTGACGGTTCAATGCCCGGAATATATTCCATTGGTGAAATAACTACACAAATTATGAATTCTTATCCTAAGAATTTGCAGGAAATCTATCCTATGCAAACAAGCTCCTCGAGAGGTCTCTGAGCATCAAGGAGAGCGTCCATGGGTCATCTTCTCTCGATATCTGTGATACCCTGAGCAGACTGGCCATGTTGAGAAACAAGATGGGAGAACCAAACCAGGCATTCAGCCAGCTACAAAGAGTCATGAGAATTCAGGTATGTTGGAAATGACTATGATTGCCCCAGCAACCTTGAGTATAGATGAGTTTCTGTTACCTGTTGCTGTAGCAACATCTGGCAACGCGAGCATCACGCGACACAATCCCACAGGAGAAACACGATGTACCACGTGCTCAATTTAGCACCACTCTGTGCAACATGGCGGCTGTGAACGCTGCCCTTGGTGAACATGAGAAGTCCAAGGTGCTGTACCAGAGTGTGCTGAGTCAGCAGGAGAAGATGTATGGTCAGTGGTATCCAGAGATCGCCACAACCCTGTCAAACCTTGCCATGGTGAGTTGCTATAGCAACAGCTGTAGTTGCTATAGCAACCTCATATAACACTGTCAGTAGATATATGAAATGATGCTTGAAAACTAATGACGGCTTCATCCACAGGTACATATGGCTCTTGGAGAGTATGAGGAAGCCAAGGATTGCTTGCAGAGGACGAAGAAAATCAGATCTAGGGTTTATGGTGAGCTTTACTGGAAGATATGTAGATATATTTTCGATATAGAGTTCGCGAACATTATCCTGGAATAGCAAGATGGTATAGTGACTAGAGTCCACGAAATTGGGTTGTGAAAAGGAACGAAAAACTCAACAAAAGATATGAGGCATTGTCAGTGGTTGCTCATATACCTAGCACTTCTTGTTAAAAAACATCGACAAAAAAGTTCAACCAATTTTCAGCCAATTATCACACGAGTGATTGAGAGTGGTATTTCAGTGACACTTCTGACATGAAAGCAATTATATCAATTAAACTTATCGATCCAAACATTGTGCTGAACTTGAGGTATAATGGGGATCCTGGTACAGTTCAATGTTGTCATGACGACCATATTATTCGCAGGAAAGAGTCATCCACTGGTTGCTTCGACTCTGACCAATCTGGCGAGCGTGGTTTACACCATGGGAGATATGAAATACGCTATGACACTCAATGAGGTATAGTAAAACAGAATCATGAAATTCTATTTCCTTGGTGATATGAAAACTGAGATTTTATTTTGCAAAAAGCTTGACTGGTGACCAGCTGAAGTTATTACTCATCTTTTCAGGAAGCATTGGATATCCAGAAAGCGTGCTACCCTGATGCCCATCCCCTGGTCGCTGTAACTCTCAAAAACATGGCCATGATTGAGAACTCAAGAGGTACTGGTTCCTAATACCACCAACAAAACCAGTGAATCGACAACTCCCATGTTTTGTAACAGTGGCAACTTCGTTACACAATGTTTGCACAACATAATTACCGAGCATGTAACCATGGCAACACACTTATTCAGGTAACCTGGACAAAGCCAAGTCACTGTACGAGAGAGTCCTGACCATGGAAGAACTGGTTTACGGTGAACTCCATCCAGCTGTGGCCTCCACTCTGAACAACTTGGCCGATACCGTTCTGGAACAGGGCGAGACGGCCAAGGCCGCCGTTCTTTTCCAGCGTGCTATGGAGACGAATGAGATTGTCTTTGGAAAAGATCATCCCGATATTGCCAGGAATTTGAATAACTTGGGCAGGACTTTCAAGGAAATGGGTAAGTAACCATAACAACAAACATCTAAAATAATTTCCATTAACTCAGTGCACTCCCTTACTGATTATTGATGGACAATTCTGCCAGGTGATTATGACGGAGCGAAGTCCAAGTTGACGCAGTCTCTCCAAATGAAGGAGAAGAGATACGGGGATGTGCATATCAACCTCGTGCCCACCCTCATGAACCTAGGAGACCTCTTCAACCTCACCAAACAGCCACAACGAGCCAAGGATATCCTCACCAGGGCACTCAAAATCAGCGAAAAGGTACTGTGCTAAAATGAAGTTAAGACTTGGTTGAGTCACGACCAAATTTATCTAACGACTGGCTTTGTAGTTGATCAAATATTGAGCGTTGCTATAATAGTCTAATTCCGCAGAAAATCGGAATGAAGCACCCGGATTCGGCAAAATTGCTCAGACTCCTGGGAAACAGTTTCTACCTGATGGGTGACCTAGCAACTTCAGAAAAACTCCTGAACAAGTGAGCGACAACTAAGTCTCGAACCTAAAAACTTACCTCTTAAAAACTTCCTTCTTTCACAAAAACCTACCAATCCTAACGCACATTTTACCCCGCAGATCACTCGATATTTTGGAGGAGGTTTACGAAAGCGACCATCCCTACGTTCTTGCGACCCGGGCAGATCTAGGAGCCTGCGCCAGACCTGTTGGGACCAGAGTCATCTAACATAGCTTCAGATTCTTATAGTACGAGACGTTAGATTCGAGATGGTGTTCCGCGCGGGCCTGCATCAATTTATATAGAGAGAAAGGATCACATGGTTGCTCTATATTGTGGGTTTCATATTTATATGAGTCGCGGAATCATCGAAAAGCAAATCAAACAGAAAGCTGTTCAGCCATGATATTTTTGTATGTTTGATTGCTATGTTGCGCAGCTTGGATCAGCAGATTGTGTTTTTTAGAAAAAAACTCATTAAAAATCGAACCGGTATATTTAATTGCTCAGTTGAGCAATCAATTTATATGATTGAGTTTTGTAAGTTCCTTATTCAGTTCTGAGAAGACCAGATTTCGAGTAAAATTCCTATCAAAATTTGAGCAGACCATGATTTGTCGATAATGCATTGCTATAGCATAAACTTGTTACTAAGAAACGCAGTGCAGCTTTTGCAAGCACACTATTATAGTAGAGTCAAGAGTGCATAGAATTATTTAAAACTGATTGTTAAAATTCCGGAGCAGGCTGCAAATTACGAAGTAACAAATCTGATCTCATCAATATTATTTTGTGTACATTTTTGCATGCTCTGTACATATCATGGAGGATTGATTGCTTTATTTTCAGAAATTTGAGAAAAAGGGCGTGTTTTTTGGTATCGACTATATGATTGAAGCATTGAAGGAGCAATTAAAATATAATATGGATCCAAACTATGCATAAAATGGGAGGTGGGACAGGAAGAATCTAAGAAAAACTATCACCCAACGCGTGAAGTGAATAAGAAACACGTGTACACGAAGAAATGAAACGTGACACAGCACTTTAGGCACGTGATCAAATAATTTCATAGCACTCTCGAAAGTTGCATGAAATAACTGCTGAAAAAAAGGAATAATTTGATAATGTGAATGTCAAAATTTTCCTTCGGATTGGTAATAAAATGACTATCAAGTGCAAGTCTGTACATTTATATATTTGTGTGCTTAACCATTGCTGTTATACTCATGATTATGCAGTTTTTGCTGTTCATTGATGGCACCGGAAGTCAACACATATATTATGGTGGAATATAAGTAACGTTATTCGTTTGCAAATTGTAATCATTCAAGGCCAATTTTCGCGTGAGAATTGCACTCGTGGAATCTAACCACCAATTCTGATCTTGGACTTCATAGGCAATTCGTGTGGTTGATTTACTTCTATTCTTTAGACCCAATTCAGGCAAAATAGCTCGATAATCATAGACAGGCAACAGGACATGAATGTGTAGAAACAATGACCACACGACCAGGGAATTTGAGATAATCACCTTAATGACATAACAGCTTAATTGGGTAACAACAGTAAAAGCTGGTATAATTGCGCTCATGCATGTGTCAGTGTGGTAGAAAATTCTATATCAAGTATTGCACACGTGTGATTTCTGCCAAATTTTTGCTGCCACTTGACTTGGTTTTCACTAGATTGGGACAAAATACATCCAGACGAATAGATTTTTTTGTAACAGGATAAGCTAATCGAACCACATTATTACGTTTCACATGTAATATTTTGCTTTTAGATAACAAAATCAACTGCATTTATTGAGTTTGCAACTCATATACATATTAGACTTGATAGCATAAGGCCTGAGGACCTAGTTAACGTTTATAATTAACGTTTATAATAGCTTCATAATGAGGACACGTAAAGTGAAGATATCATTGAAGGCAAGTGGTTTTCGCTAAAAATAGAAATATATTATTAAGGTCGGAGACAGAAGAAATGAGGGTTGAGCTATGATTTCTACCTGGATTCATTACGGTATTAATATCGCGTTTTATGAGTCTATGATATTTTGCTATCGGTAATAAATGATATACCGCTACCTATCTCAGTATCTCAGTGGTAAAATGAAATGAACTTTCAAGGCCCCTAAATGATATGGTGGTTGCAATTCGAGCAAAAAATCATGGTTGTTGCACAATCTTTCTATGAAATATAAACATTAAACGATAATAAAATGACCATGGGTCCACTATTGGGTCAACAAAGGGAAAAATAAGCTTCAAATTGGAATTCAATCAAGCGCAACTTTCGCTCAAAAAGTAATCAAATACTAATATCGAAGGATGCGATATAAATTGATTTTGGAAGTCATGCGAACTGAATTCAATCCCAACATATTTTCGTGCATCGCGTAGAACGTAGTATAATTCCTATGTGAGAAAAAACTGAAAGGAATTTATTGGTGAGAGTGTGAGTCAGGTGCCAGGTTGGTGTCAGAATAAGCTAAAGTTGGGACGTTTTTAAAACTCGTAAGTTAAAATGTTGTCAACTTTGAACCATCTCATGCCATCTCTGATCTGACCCTAATTTCAGGTTGTGACAACACTGTTAGTGCTCCTGACGACCCCAATTAGGGTCACCCGTGGACGCGACCACTGTAACCTAATTACAGATTGTGATCGGTGTCTGAGCAGCTACGCTGAGTGTACTTGGTGAGAGTCCTTTGATTGAGTTGGGAAATTTCGAGTGAGATTCCTTTGATTGAGTTGGGAAATTTCGAGTGAGATTCCTTTGATTGAGTTGGGAAATTTCGAGTGAAGCTATTGATGAACTATATAAACATTGCTAGGGTTAAGGGTTGTAGCCCAGAACTGAAGACAAAAAACCTTACCTATTACCCACATACTGAACTATAGGTTCAACACTATATTATACTTAGGTATATACTGGGTTTCGATAAACAAGATATAATGCGCATATTTAATACCGATTGTCACGATAGGAGTCACATACTTGAGAATAAGCAGTATATATGACTTCTATAGCCTCTGATCCCTGCTAGAAAACTGTCAAGATATACCTACCTAGCAGCAAATTATTCATAGTACGAATAATTGCATTTTATAACGCATATCTCTTGTGGATAGGTATAAGTTTAACAATAGATATAATATATGTGCTATACTCTGGGTATAAAAGTTTCAGGGAGTGTGATAGGAGTTTTACGTTATAACAGTTGAGGTGGGAGAGAGAATCAATAGAAAATACAACATGTTCTGTCGCCATTTCATGTCACAGAGGTCAGGCGATGCAATAAGAACAGCATTTACTTGGAAGAAGAAAACATATCTATCCGTCTTCTCTAAAAAAGTCGACCAGATATCCAAATTTCAGCTGTCATGTATGCATGATTCCTCCATATTTGGATTCAACGCCAAAAAACAGGCTAGGAACACTTATATCTAGTTTATCCCTTGTAAAATAGTTTTTGGCCGCTTCTTGGTATCGGTGTGTCCAATTGATGTTCACGTTTTTGTTGTGTTTGCTTCCCTCAGGCTTGGAATCGTCATGTGGGTGTGGTTTCACGGCAAGTATGAACTTCTATTGATCACAAAGAGGCTAGAAACACTATTTTTCAGTATGTCACGTGCAGAACTGATTTTGGCCTATTTGTGTGTCCCATTGATTTTCGCGTTTTTGTACTGTTTGCTTCTCAGGGGAGAGAAATCGTCATTTGGGTGTGGTTTCATGGCGAGTATGAACTTCAAATGATCACAAAGAGGCTTGATACTTGTAGTGTGAGAGTAGGAGAGATGATTTGGTGGAAAATTAGTGTCGTAAGTGCCGGTAAAGACTTCATTAGAGACCTTCGAAAATGAAGTAAAAAAGTATGGAGTCACTCACTTCATTTTCATCGATACTCCGATCAGAAATTCGTAGATTTTTTTGTCGCACATGCAAGCAATGACCATGAATTCCCATGTATTTTTGGACGCTGAATCGATTGCCGATCGAATTTCGGCCCTATCTTGCTTCCCCGAGGAGCTGTATATCATGTGACTGAGTGACTCATAACTTCCTGTCTGAGAAGAAATCAGAATATTCCCCAATTTCCCAATCAGCTAGCTCTCCAATTCTTTCAAATTCGAATTCTACGTCAAAAAATAGGCCAGAAACACTATTTCTCAGTATGTCACGTGCAGAACTGATTTTGGCCTATTTGTGTGTCCCATTGATTTTCGCGTTTTTGTACTGTTTGCTTCCCAGGGGAGAGAAATCGTCATTTGGGCGTGGTTTGACGGCAAGTATGAGCTATACATGATCGTAACGAGGATCGATATCTGTAGTGTGAGAGTAGGAGAGATGATTTGGTGGAAAATAAGTGTCGTAAGTGCCGGTAAAGACTTGATTAGAAACCTTCGAAAATGAAGTAAAAAAGTGTGGAGTCACTCACTTCTTTTTTGATCGATACTCCGATCAGAAATTCGAAGAAATTTTTTTGTCGCACATGCAAGCAAAGACCATGAATTCCCATGTATTTTTGGACGCTGAATCGATTCCCGGTCGAATTTTGGCCCTATCTCGCTTCCCTGAGGAGCTGTTCGTTAGGTGACTTCTAGTTCTTACCTAACATCTGAGAAGAAATTTGAATTTTCCTCGATTTTCCGATGAGCTAGCTCGATTATTTCTCAAAATTCAAATAATGCTGAACTATAATAGGGTTCATTTTATATTCGTGAACGACATTGCGATCATTTTATCGATCATATCCGTGAATGGTTATGATAGTTTCATGGATCCAATAAATCGTGTTTCAGGTGCGGCGATGCTGACTGGTCACACCCTCCCTGTTTTATCGGAGGGGCGTGGTACCTTGGCAACACCACGTGTCAACAGCTCATTGACTTCCGGAGTACCGTTACCGTAACAACAAGTAAGTTGTGTCAACGGAGTGGTGTCAACAGTGTATAAGTAGAATGATAAGTTGTGTTAGGCGTTAAAAGTGGGGTCCATTGTTATAGAGCAGGAATAGAGTGGTGTCGACAGCGTGAAATTTTGATGTCAACAGATCGTCAGAGCAGGAGTGGGCATTGTGGTGTCAACAGTGAGAAAATGTGGTGTCAATAGTGAAGGAATGGATGGAGAATTAGCAACTATAATCTCTCCCAGATTCAGAGTTGACAGACGAAAACCAAGTTACCCCCACGATGTTTAGTATAAATCTCCGGGCTAAGGAAACCGTCAGTCAAATCATCAAAGTCAGGTACACCCTAGTTACCTTAAAGTTTCAGTCGACATCACAGGGAAACAAGATGGTGTCAAAATTCGCTTTTGTGCACAAGGTTGACCCTAACTCTCATGAAATGCATGATCTATCCAGGATAAAATTCTATTTTGCAGCCATGAGCGACCCTAATTAAAGGATCAGGGCTTAATTTTGATCCGAATGTTGCTCTCATTGTTGCTACAATTATTTGTTGCTCATCTCAGACCTGCGGCTGGATACCCCATTGACTCGTACTACCTCATGGATTTCTCCTATTCTATGATGGATGATCTGCGGAATCTCAGATTACTGGCCGGGAATCTAACAGAGGAGTTCAGAAGAGTCAGTGAAAACTTCACAATAGGTCGGTGCGTCTGTATAAATTCTTCTATCTGTAAATGGAATTCATGTTCGTAAGATAGGACTTTTGCTACGGTGGGGACTTGTAGTATTGGAAATTGGGCCTCATACGTATCTTATGAATTGTGATGAAATACTATCCCAGGTTTTGGAACTTTCATAGACAAGAAAGTGGCTCCATTCTCGTTCACGGATACGGAGAGACTTCGAAACCCGTGTAACACCGACGAGCTGAACATCCTAACGGGCGAGGTATTTAATCAGTCCATACTCTATAAAGTATAAAGTGGTATACTTCTGTATTACTATACTTCTGTAGTACTACACTTCTGAAGTACTGGGAATGATACCACCAAGTAAGGAGACACACTCAGATCTGAGTGTTGCCATACAAGAACCGATGCGTGAGCACTAAATCAAGTCTTCAAATTCTAGAATTTTCATTATCTAATCCTACAATTTAATTTGGAAATGAAATCCCCGAATCAATAAAATACATGTTCGTTTTGAGATCTTTAAAACCTCTCTCAGCCACTGTCGTGTCCGCCATCCTACTCATTTCGGAATGAGATGAGTTTAAAGGAGAGCCTTGAGGAGTTTACCGCTACACTCGACAACATTCAGGTACCATAAATGTTCATCGTACAATGTTCATGTCAATATCAAGCATGTACTATAGACGGTATTTGCTTGATTTTGGCACCAGCACTACTTGATATGTGTTTGCTTGACACCAGTCTATGATTCACTTGACACTATGGTATATCATTGAAGGTCAATCCAGTTTGCTTGACACCAGTTTACATGCGTGACACCGGCTGAGCTTGACACCACTGCTCAAACTCGTTATGCTTGACACCAGTATAAATGCTAATTGACACCACTATCTAGGTCTCATCCANAGGTTTTGGAACTTTCATAGACAAGAAAGTGGCTCCATTCTCATTTACAGATACGGAGAGACTTCGTAACCCGTGTCACACTGACGAGCTGAACATCCTAACGGGCGAGGTATTTAATCAGTCCATGCTCTATTATCAGTCCATACTCTATTATCAGTCCATGCTCTATTATCAGTCCATGCTCTATTATCAGTCCATACTCTAGTACCGAGACTGATACTATCAAGTAAGTAAGTGGAGTCACTCACACTTGCCACACACAACAGAATTCCTACAAAATAATTTAGAATCCCCGAATCAATAAAATACATAATCGTTTTGAGATATTTCAAACTTTCCCAGCCGCTCTCATGTCCGCCATCTTACTCATTTCGGAATGAGATGAGTTTAAAGGAGAGCCTGGAAGAGTTTACCGCTACACTCGACAATATTCAGGTACCATAAATGTTCATCGTACAATGTTCATGTCAATATCAAGCATGTACTATAGACGGTATCTGCTTGATATTGACACCAGCACTACTTGATATGTGTTTGCTTGACACCAGTCTATGATTCACTTGACACTTTGCTATTATTGACAATTGAAAGTCAAACCGGTTTGCTTGACACTAGTTTAAGCTTGACATCAGTTTACATGGGTGACACCGGCTGTGCTTGATACCACTGCTCAAACTCGTCATGCTTGACACCAGTATAAGTGCTAATTGACACCACTATCTAGGTCTCATCCAACATCGACTCTCCTGAGGGAGGCTTTGAGGCTCTTCTACAAGTCGCAGCATGCTCAGACACAATAGGTACCCGCGTATCCGTATGATGATGGACGATGGTATCATTAAATTTCATAGCGAATGTACACATTATAATCCCTTTCTTCCCCATTTAACTGAATATGATGGGACGAAGAGTCTTCGACTTAAAGGAATTTAATAATGATCATAAAAACTTGGATTTCATTCAAGCTAGGTTATATTCAAACTAGGATTACATTCTTTACAAGGTTTCCGGAAAAAATCCCGCAAGATTGTAATCTACTCGAGCGACGCGGGTATTCACATTGCGGGAGACGGAAAGCTGGCGGGTTTAGTCCTGCCAAACGACGGGGAGTGTGCTGTCGACGGGTCAGGTTACTATACCAAGGCGGAGGAACAAGATTATCCAACAATTGACCAGGTAAAAACCAAAAGGAGATAATTTAGGCTGTCCAATTCATAAGGTTGACAAGCAGGTATATGATATGTAGAGCTCTTAATGGTAATAGTAATACGGTAATGAGCGGTAATGAGACGGCAATTAGGGGTAATTACCGAAGAATATGCGTCACGTTCGATAACTATCTTCAACATCATCAAACTCCATCTCATTGATAAGAAGTTCATTCCCTGACCGAGTCCTCCAACAGAGCAAAACGCCTTTCGTCATGACCAAAATGACAAGCACAACACAAACCAGCCCTAAAATTCCGGACAGCAAATAAATTGCGATTGTTTTCTTTTTTATCCCGTCCGAAATTCTCTTCATATCCTCTGCATCGTGAACACATTTCCCTGATCCGACTTCGAATCCTGAGGGACATGGCAGACATCGCTCTCCATCTCCAAATAGGGAATCATCACACCTTCCACAAGTGTAATTTGACCAGTAGTGTCCGATAGGACAAGTTTCACAGGAATCAGACCCGGGGAAAGGCGCTACCTTTAACACAGGACACTTGGCACAGTTGAGGTGGATGGTGTCATTGTTGCCACCACCCTCGGAGTAGTGATTGACAGGGCAGGGTGTACAGCGGGGAGTAGTGGTGTCAAAGTAGTGGCCTGGTGGACAAGTACACCCTCGAGAGTTGGGAGGAGAGGTGCTCGATTGCGGACACTGTACACATGGGCCATCGTCACCTGTCATTGCTCCGTGATGGTCATTGTAGAAGGTGTCAGCAGGGCACGATTGACACCGCAGGAACACCGCTCGAAGAGCTGAGTCGCAGGGCGCGGGGATGCCACTGTGATAGGTGCACTGGGTGTAGGTAGATGCGGATTCATCACACGACATATTTGATATCACTACTGGATAGTTGTACTGGATGCCCAAATACCGCTCTGACGTGGGCCGGAGTTCTGAACCTCCTTTGAGGAATCCTGAATCCCGACAACTCACCGAGGTCGCAGTGTAGTTGTGACCACTACACTGACCAACGATACCGACCACACCGTGACCATTATCGGCGATGAGAAGTCCACTCTCAACCCCTCCCCTCCTCCCACTTTCGTCAACAAGATAGAAACTCCAAGTTTCACAATACTTCAAATCATCACTCCAGTTGAGTCCACCTGAACACACACAGGACTTCTCTCCTCCTTTTGAAGTGGATCCCACCGGACATTTCACACAATCTTCTTCCTGGTCATGCCAGAATTCATTAGGGGGACATTGACAGAATGTCGCATCTTCGCTCCGAGTGGTAAGGCTTCGAGGGCACTGTACGCACGAGTCGAGGGCTTTGTTGAAGTATGTGTCCATTGGACACTCAAAACATTTCAGGTAAACATACGTTTTGGGATCACACTCATACGCCCTCAAAACGTAGGAACAGTTCGTGTAAGATTGAGACTCGGTATCACAGTTGAATTCATCAATTGTAAAGCTGCTGTTTTGGACAAGTTTTGAGGGTCCTACACCACTCCAAAACTTGGTAAATCTCCTGAACCCCATCTCACTACATACTACACGAGCACTCTCGTTACTGAAGTGTGTATCACAGACCGACCAAACATTGCTACCATCTGTAGAGACTAAGAGGGCAGAATCATCGGGATCAGTGATGAAAGTCAACTTCAGACAATACTCTGTCACAGAATCCCAATAAAATCCCTCCTCCGTACAGTCACACGAAGTTGATCCGAAGTTTGACGTTGAACCGATCGGGCATTTCCTACATTCACCATCTTCAGCCCGCCAGAAGTAACCCGCACGGCAGTCACAAAACAGTGAGTTTTCCTCGGACCTACTGTCCGTCGGACAGGGTAAACAATCTCTCTTACTTTCATCATAGTACTGATTCTGATCACATCCAACACACGAAATCACCATGGTATCATCCTCCCGACACCCATACAAGTAGCTGGGCCCAGTGAGATAAGTACAGTCGGCGAGTGACCTCGCTCCGGAGATGCAGCCCAGGAAGGACATGACCGAGGGGTGAACTCCAATCTCTGATATAGTTGTTATCGACGGAGATGAATACACAAAACCTGCAGGAGGAAAACCAGCTAGTCGACACAACAGCTCAGCAATGTTGTCATGATGGCTGTTATCGTAGGGTATGCATATGGTGCCCGTGACATTCCCAATTGTGATCAGCGGGTGAAATGGAGATCCCGTATAATTGGATTTAGAGAGGGTAACCTTTACTGTTACAGCTCGCTCGGTGACGTCATCCCAAACGAAACCATCACGACATCGACACGACAGTGACCCAAACGGGGAAGTGCAGGAAATGTCCCACGGACACTCCACACAACCGAGACGAAGTTTACTCCAGAAGTGGTCTCGGGGACAGTTGCAGAATGAGGAATCGGCACTGGATGTCAGGTTACCCGGGCAACGGATACATGACAAACTTTCCCCCTCTTGGTAATGGTCGCTCGGACACGGGGTCGTGGCACATGTCAGGAACACCGATAGTCGTGGTGGAGGGTAGAACATGACTGGTTTGTAGAATTGGGAGCTAACACTGGTGGAATCAACAATCGTGCAGTTGGAGATATCGGTAGCGGATTTATCACATGACATGTATTTGATGAATGAATCTGTATACATTTGTCCAGGGAATGGGATATCCTGTTCATCTTTATGGTGGGTTGTCCATGATATCAACCCGGGAAACCCCATAGCTTCACAGAGCAGCCGAGCCTCGACATTCCCAAATGCGTTTCCATGTTCAAAACAGTTTGCACAAACTGTGCCCCTTCTCCGTCCACTATCTGCTAGTAGAAGTCCACTACTCACCCCAAATGTAACCCCATCACGGGTGAGCGTGTATGTCCAGGGGAGACACTGGTTAGAATCAGGGTCCCAGTAGGTGTTGACACCATCACACTCACAAGACGTGCCATCTGGTGTTGTTTTGAAGAAAGGTCCCGGACACATGACACAGCCATGGAGTTTTCTGTCCCAAAAATAGCTAGTTGGACATGTACATCGCACTGACTTGGCTGGAGAAGTGGTGCCCGGAGGGCATGCCGTGCAGTTGGTGACCCAACTTTTCTCCTTGAAAGTCAGGACTGGAAAAGTGTCAGCCGGGCATGAGGGCGTCTGGCACTCCAAGATTACATCGCTGGAGTGGTTTAACGACAAGTTGTCCAGCCCGTAGGTACAGTACCGGATTTCATCCTCAACGGAGACCAGTTCGTGATAATCCTCATAGTACTGATCATCATAGCAGTCAAAACGAGTGAGAACTACTGGGTAATCACGTTGCACTTTGGTCCATGAAGACGAAGAATAAGTAGTTGTTTTCCATGATATAGCTCCATCATAGCCCATAGCTCTGCACAGGAAAGAAGCGCTCGCATTACTGAATAATCCTGAGAATGCATCCTGCAGATCCGCAGAGTCTATAGCTAGTGTCCCCATTACAATCCCGTTGTCGAGAAGCAGAAGTCCGCTTCTCTGATCGCGGTTTCCCTCTTCATCAACCAACGTGAATTGCCAAAACGTGCTACACGGGGGTAGGGTCCAGCAGAAAATTGTGATCCAGACTACAGATTCACCGATAATGATCATCACGTCATAGTATAGGACTGAACTGCATAATGAAGTAGCATCATTTATCCGTCAGAATAATATAATGAAGAGTATAATTTAGGGCAAGAGTTGAATACTCGAGAAAAAAATGAGTAACTGTAATGAGTGCTTATCAACAATGAAATACAATGCTATTATACTGACATAAAAATGCCATGCTTTTACTAATGAAGGGTTAAATCATATCGTGTTTACAGATAACCGGCAAACGTCAGGAGTTTTGAAATGGCCTTGCAAATAACCTAACTGCCGATGTGATGCATTACGGCAGTAGGTACTTAATCGGTGCAAATGGACGGGGAAATGGACAATAAGGAAGGAAAGAAGCACGATATGACTTCAAATTTCCCCCCATTTCATGTACAAGATATGCTGGACATAATAATATAGGACACAACATATGATCATTATATTTTGAGAACATCCCAATATTATCATTTGAACAATATGTTTGTACACGTCATGAGGTGCACACCGAGATCCCGGGCTATGTCGGCAAATTCTCAATCGACATCTTTCGTCTGCACATAATTATAGCGGGCATTCTAATATAAGGTAGATGGAATATGCAATTCTCATCTTGTACTCTGATGAAGACCTCAAATGAGCAAAATATGGAAGTAGGCTGTAGAGCACGCGGAGTAGAAGACAGAGACAAGAAAATAAAGAAATAAAGAAATGCAAATAAAAGAAAATTAAAAAAAGGAAATCAAAGAAGTCAAATAAAAATGAAAGGAATGGATTTTTACACCCATGATTTCAGGTGAACCAGCACTTGATGAGGAAGAACATTATCCCTATATTTGCTGTGGAATCGGACTATGTGAACCTCTACAAAAAACTGAGCAACCACATGTCCCAAATGTCCCAAGTTGGGGTTCTATCCAGGGTAAGATGTGTGCGTGTGTGTGTGTGTGTGTGTGTGTGTCAATTACTCACTCGGGGGAAACTTGCTCAGGACTCCAGTAACATCGTATCTCTGGTTCGGGAAGCACTTCGTACCATCACCACCACAATAAACCTGGTTGTTGTGGACGATATGGGTTACAACGTTACAGTACGTACTCGTTTCAATTTCATCGCAATGAAGTTTGAGAATAAAGAGCAATTCCAAGTTATATTAGGATCGGGTTCTAGCCCCCCACCCCCCGTTCTAACTTGAATTTCGGGACAAACGATATCATACTTTTATTCAGCAGTTATATATTTCAGGTGACGCCTAAGTGTGATAACAAGATCACCAACGGCTGTAGCAATGTAGCCAACGGTCAGACCGTCGAATTCGAGGTACTGAACGGCATGATATCCGCCTACCGGAAAACTTTGGCAAACGTCCAGCTTTATTCATTCACACAGAGTATACTATGAAAACATTTGAAAACCTAGATTCCCTAACAATCACCTGATCTTATTCAACTGTCACCAGGTGTCATTCACACTTGAAGAGTGTCGGGAGGATGATAAACCGTGGCAGATTCTCCCCATCATCATTCCCGGATTTGACACCGTGAACGTGAACGTGACCCACCGGTGTCAGTGTCACTGTAACGATAAGACAACAGGTTAGTCATGTATGGATAAGTGTTGCGGGACTTGAATTTCGTCAAAAATATTAGTGAAAACAGAAAAGTCGTGCGAACTTCATGCGAGGAAACTTTTTGTTACACTCACCCATGCATCTCTGTATATAGAAAGAAGGGAGTTGGTCTGCAGTAACCATGGTGATGAGAAGTGTGGTCGGTGTCAGTGCCGAGACCCTTATTTCGGGAGTGAGTGCGAGTGTTCACCCAGCAACCAGAAAAGTGAGGAGCTCTGCCGATCGCCCGTCTCAGGATTGGTGAGTTATCAGTTAATCACGCGTGAGTTGACACGCGTGAGAGGGGATGCGTGATGCGTGTTCACGCGGCGTTTCAGTATCATACTGTAAGATGTGTATTCTTCATCCTTGCACATACTTCTTGGTAGTGACATGTGAGCTATGAGCTGAGTGGATGACTGTTAAGCTGTGACTGAATATGATTGATTAAAATTGAATAAGCTACCATCCTGATATCCCAATTTAGCCCCTTAGTATTTTGATAGCTTTGATCTTGATGATGCAATGGCAAAACCATGGCCCAACCATGACCAAATGACCAGACAACTCAATGACAATCATCATCCTACTTAAATTCCCCTCTCTCCCATCCCCCAACTCAATCATTATCCCACTTAACCCCCCCCCTTCTCCCAACTCAATCGTTTGATTCCACTAAATCCCCCCTCTCTCCCATCCGCAGGTCTGCTCGCAGCAAGGGAGGTGTGAGTGTGGAAGGTGCTCGTGTAACAAACCCTTGACACCACCCAGCGCTATTGAAACCCCCTACACGAGGTACGGGGAGTTCTGTGAGTGTTCCAACTACGAGTGTCCGAAGGGAGCTAATGGCAAGGTAAAATATGGCTAGAGTGATTGACACCACTCAAAAAACTGTTTTTTTGGAGTGTGACTGTGACAATGATTGCGTTCAGAGATATGCACAGTTGATACCCAACTCGAAAAGTAAAAAACTGAAAGAATATCTTTATTTTTCAACAAAGATTTATCTCATGACGTCATCTACAGATATGCAGCGGACAAGGCAACTGTGATTGTGGTGTATGCCGGTGTGACCAGACTGTACTCGGTGTCGCTAAGCTGCCCAGCACCAAGGGGGAAGCGTGCGACTGTGAACTTGGTGACAACAAGTGTTTCGACCCTGAGGCGGACAGAGGTACTTGACACCTATGTTGACACATCACATTATTGCTGACACCAGTATCTTGGTGACACTAGTACTGCCATGCTGACACCACTGCCATACTGGCACCACATATATGTTAACACCACTGCCATGCTGTGACCACAGCCACGCTGACACCACTTCTCTCCAGATTCGTACACCGGGAGGCTGCCCTGCGGAGGTCCGGAAAGAGGAAAGTGTCTGTGTAACAGATGTCATTGTAAACCGAACTACAGGTAAAGAGATCATTGTCCTTTTATTTGAGCTCTCGAAATTTCTTCTCGGAATCTTCTTCTCGGAAATTTCTTCTCTGTACATTGTTCAATGCAGGGGTCGGTACTGCGAACAATGCATATTCTGTGGGCCACTCCAATGCAGCACCCACACCAAATGTATCCTATGTCTTGCTATAAAGTGAGTGAAAAAGGCCGAACGCCCAAGAAATCAAAATTATGATACCAAACAACTTCAAAACGCACATTTTGATACCATTTCACATCCGAAAATGTCATGCTAACGACGCCAACCCAATCGGACACCATATCAATCACAGGATGAGAAAAGCAGGTTCACCTCTGGAGACCCAGGACTGTTCCCGTGTCTGTACGGGTAACGGTGTAACGTACACAGAAGTAGATCCCGTGGTAGATGCTGCCGGGATCCGCAATAACGGCATGGGATACGACGTGAGTAGTGAGATCATCATGAATAGGGTTCACTTCAGTAACGTCATGATTCTGGCAGAAGTAGTGGTCAGATAACCGTATTTTTTTCTTCCTTCAGCAATTAATTCTTTTTTTTACTGGAAAATAATTTCAAATTGACGTTATAGTGTCACTATGTTAATTGTTAGTGTCACAATGTTACTGCAGTTTGAATGTTCTCATTGTGCACCACACCACAGATAGACTCGTGTGGGCAGAATATGGACAAGGAACACGGGTGCAGTGTCAGTTTCTACATTGTCAGTGCTAACAATATTTCCCTCATCGACCAGCTCCAGGCTAACATCACTGTACTCTACGATCGGAAGATTGATTGCGATGACTTTGTAAGTCAGGGATGTGTGTAATCCGTGTGTCAGTATATGTGACCAATGATCAGGATTTTACTGAAATATTTCAAACTAAATTTATACTTATAGTAAGACTCAGTGGCCATCATAAGAAGACGGAAGTTTCCAATCCATTTAAAAGCCCATTATTAAAACTGCAGGCCCTCGTGTGGATAATATTCCTCATCGTGGGTGTCGTGGTACTGCTCGGTGTTTTCATCCTAGGCTTCTGGAAATGCTGGACTCTATACACGGTAACGCCATAGCACAGTCAATCATTCAAACACGACCTCTTCGAGCAAATGTCCTAAATCACCTATATAAGTGACGTCTAATAATAGAGTGACGTCCAGCCGACCTGCATAATGATTATTACAATCGAACTCATTCCTCCTTCAGGATAAGAAACTGTATGCCCAATTTGAGGACGATATGGCATCTGCAAAGTGGAACACAACACAGAGGTAAGTGAGAGAAACTTGTTGATAAAACCTTCGTTGCTTCGCAGAGGAAGATTCGAGAAAAGTCTCGGTCAAAGAATAGCTGAACAAATGACTTCATGAAAATTAAATCATTTTCAGTCCGATATACAAGCAACCAACAACCCGGCATGCCAATCCACTTTTCTCGAACGAAATCACAGAGTCCTAAAGATTTTACGATGTCCTGATCAGAATGATCGTGGCATTTTATAAACTCCTAGGACTTTTGAGATATTTTGCTGCGATTTGGACAAAGGACATTTTATGATGTATTGCAATGCTTTTAATTTGATTGATGATGCTGAAGATAATTAGGTATTGACTTAATTAAGATTTTCTCAAAAGAAATATCTTAGAGCGCCCATCTTATAGACCTTAGAATTCAAATAAATGCCCCCTAGAATCTTCCTATTCCTGCATGCGGTATCTTCTATCCCAAGACCTAGACTAATGGCGAGATAAGGCTAACCCATACGGGTAGAAAGGCAAGACAGACACAAGGAATCATTGTATGAATTGTAATACATTCTCAAAAAATATAGATATCATTTGTACATCCTCACATCATCTATGATACAGCGTACACTCACATACTTCAGGATTTGGATATATCGCCTATATGGTATTCAACCAAATATGGTATCATGCCATATACGGTTTCATACCATATAAGGTCAGATACCATACAGGGGTAGATCTAAAATAATAATATTTTCACTACAATATAGGAAATACTCAGCAGTCAATCGAAAGATGGTCGTCGTGACCACTGAGTACACTCAAGTATTGACCAATCGTAGCGAAGGAGGAGCGCATGTGGTTCAAACTTTGAGTTGTTACTAAAAACCTCTCACAGTGTTGGAGAGTGGTCCAAAGGGTGTCAACAACTATCATGACACCACCTTAACACCACCCGGCAGGGGAGGTTGTGTAACGCAATAATACGTACTGGGGTGTTACAGTTTATCATTCACACGTTACATATTCCGTCATTTATTGCATCGACCACAAGATTGCTTCACGTCGATCATTCACAAACATAGGGGGAGGGGAAAGGGGGAGGGACGCAAAATCAATCTGTAGTAGCTTGTGAACAATCGAACATCGAAGCAATTAATGTACCTCATGGCATCTGCATACACGCTGGTACGACAGACCACCATGCATTCGGTACCAACAACCAGATTACCACCCGACAACACACAGTGGTTGGTTAGCTGATTGATTAGGGTGGTAACCATGGTAATGGTAACTCCAGAAAACTTGTCCAAAACGCTTCCTGGTCGAACCTGAAGATATTAACCATATCACTGTCATATCACACGAACATCTCAATGTTCATGTCATTCAAACTTGCACCATGGCGATCGTTCAAACAAATTCGTGTTTTTGGAAAGATCAGGAGATCTCAAGATCGGAAAACATCTTCTTTCCACACAGTGTGATCATCCATTGATCATATCCCAACACATTCAGATTTGAAATGAACAATCCCAATTTATAAATCATCACTTTAACTGCACATCATCACATCACTCGTGCATCATTCAAACATGCATCTCTGATCATAACATCTTTATTCTTCATCACCTCACTCATCACTTCAACATCTTATCATCACTTAATCCTCATAGTCATCATCTTTCATCAACATCATCAATTCGATGGTGCTTCACTGGGATATATTTCATCACATGCGTCATCCCACACATTATAAATCTCGAGGAATTACTACCAAATTCCTGATCAAATTCTCGCACAACCATTATAAACTGATCGAGACAGATCTGTTTTTAAACATGCATCTTTCGGAAATGGTCATAAGAACCATGAATTAAATATGTTTCTGGACCATCTAAATCTGAATTATGACAACAAAATGGTTTAAGGTCCATGAAATAAACTTGGTCTCAATTCTCACAATTCTCACAATTCTCTTGGTACCAATCATTATCGAACCACTCAACCTTTAACAGATTAGCAGAGAGAAAATGTATACTTGGTCGTATGAAAATATATCAATGACCCCCAACTGACCCCCTACTGACCCCCTNGACCACCATGCATTCGGTACCAACAACCAGATTACCACCCGACAACCCACAGTGGTTGGTTAGCTGATTGATTTGGGTGGTAACCATGGTAATGGTAACTCCAGAAAACTTGTCCAAAACGTTTCCTGGTCGAACCTGAAGATCTTCATCATACACGATCATATCACATAAACATCTCAATGTTCATGTCATTCAAACTTGCACCATGGCGATCGTTCAAACAAATTCGTGTTTTGGAAAGATCAAGAGATCTCAAGATCGGAAAACATCTTCTTTCCACACAATGTGATCATCCATTGATCATATCCCAACACATTCAGATTTGAAATGAACGATCCCAATTTATAAATCATCACTTAAACTGCACATCATCACATCACTCGTGCATCATTCGAACATGCATCACTGACCATAACATCTTTATTCTTCATCACCTCACACATCACTTCAACATCATATCATCACTTAATCCTCATCATCTTTCATCAACATCATCAATTCGATGGTGCTTCACTGGGATATATTTCATCACATGCGTCATCCCACACATTATAAATCTCGAGGAATTACTACCAAATTCCTGATCAAATTCTCGCACAACCATTATAAACTGATGGAGACAGATCTGTTTTTAAACATGCATCTTTCGGAAATAGTCATAAGAACCATGAATCAAATATGTTTCTGGACCATTTAAATCTGAATTATGACAACAAAATGGTTTAAGGTCCATGAAATAAACTTGGTCTCAATTCCCACTATCTTAGTACCAATCATTATCGAACTACTCAACCTTTAACAAATTAGCAGAGTGAAAATGTATACTTTTAGGTTTAAATGGTTCAATCATTCACGTTTGTCATTGTATACTCAGATCCCAACCCCAAATTACCACAAAAAGCTGCCAAAACATTTTTGGTCCGCAGAAATTCGGCAAAGGATTCAAAATGGATCGCCCAGCTCTCGACAAGCAAAGAATTTTCGCTTGAAAATCGATATTCGAGTCAGGAAACTTCCAGAACACATCAGAGAGTTCCAATAAGCATATGAGCGGCCGTTCCGAGCTCCGGTCAGGGTCATAACAGCTTTGGAACTTTCCGGAAAGCCTCGAAATTTCCATGAGACTCAAACGCCGGCTTCCAATTTTCTACCGATTGCCGAATTCCTGCGAACCTTATACATACCAAATCCGTTCCCCAGCAATCAGTGTATTCATTCATATCACTGGAAGTTTCATCCATAAACCAAATTAATGCTCATTGGAAAAATCAAAATCATAAAGAAGCGCTTATGTCAGGCTATACGCTGTACAAGAATTATTACCGTGACCCGAAATTCCTCGACACAAACAATCACACAATAAGCGCCATGCACATTACGCTGCTCTTTCAGTTCCAATATTACAGGGGGCATGATCTCATGGAGGTTGTCCGCAGTGAAGAGGGCGGAGGAGAACAAAAGTAGGAGAAATATGTTTGGAGAAAGTTGCAGACATCCTCCATACGTACCACACTCCCTGAATCGTGATTACTTTTTTCGGGGGAAATTGCTGCCTCGTACTAGCAGGCTCAGGAGGGTTAGGTTCATGAATTGGGGTTAACTGAAAGAACAGACAAACAAAAACCCGTTGAAATATACCACTTGCATTTCCAGCGGGAACAAGCCGAGAAAAATAGGAGAAATCGAGTTTTTGTGAATCTCTGAATTAAATGTGCTCAGAAAAGTAACCAATTCTTCCCAATTACAAAAACGTTAGCCACGTTCTTCATGACCTGGAAAACACGAAATGGGACCATTTGTACAGATACAGGTATATATTTTAAGATTTTTTTTTCGATTTATATCATTAAAAATTTTAACTTTTTTTGTTTTATATATTCAACAAAACAACAAAATAGTGAGACATCGGCGATTAAAGCTTCGATAAAAATTTGCTCCAGTGACTTTTTGATGAAATCTGAAATGTAGAAATAAGAGGAAATCCTGAAAATCATCGCCGATATCTCAGAAAACAGATTTTTTCCTTAAGGGAAAAACAGAATTAACATTCAAAACAGGTCTAATGTGTTGTAATCATGGTATATATTTAGGGTGAATCTAATCCTCAATCAACATTCGATCTCCATTTTTGCGTTCCTCATTTTTGCGTTTTCGAAGCTTTCACGATAAGTCACACTGGGAGGGAATGTCAATCGAGGATTAAACTACGGTTTATGCGTATTACGAGTAACGGAAAACGATTTATACAAGCTCAGCCCAGAGAATAAAAACCTCATCTCTCAAGATTTGTATCATTCATGAATGCACGATTTCAGCATGATAATTGCATGAATTAGACTCCTACATCCTATGGCACATAGCCCTGTAAGGATCAGTAGTTAATTTCACTCAAGATATCATGTTCCGAAGAAATTGGCACTTGAAGTGTGTCATGCATTCCTGCAGGTCAAATATTGCTCCTTCATCAATCATCCTTTGTGGAAATTTAAACGGAACATATCTCAAGCATGACATGAACAAGTTAACATTCTCTGTGTGTGAATGTTTCAATGAATGAACATGGAATTGTTTATTCGTGAAGCAACCATAGAAACTCGCCGCATCTCTGCTAGCTTCACGACTGACCCTTGTCATGATTTGTGGCGTCCAAATTATGACCAATGTCACAATAGGCGGTTACCAAGTTGCTGTCATGGTGACGGCAGCATATTGTCATACATCACTGTGACAACAACATTTGTTGTCTTAGTGACGGCAGTCATACTGTGACAGTCATACTGTGACAGGATGGTGTAAGGTGATGACAAGAGATACTCACTACAACTACATCATTATGCTGTGTCACACATACATACAGAGAGGGGGTCTGTTGTAAGGGTTTACGATTACCGTGACAAAAGCATCAAGGGGGAATCCTGCTACCGCAATTATTCGACAAAGTCGAGCTATATTTAGAGATATAGAGCGGAGTAATTTACATAATTGAAGTGAGCGAATCTGTCAGAGATGTATTGAGTGAAGATGAGTCATACACACTCACACACACACAGAATGAGCTTGCATCATGCGGGTTTTTAAGGAAAATGACTGCCTATCGCAGGTTATTCAAGCTTAAAGAATGTGATCATGATCACGAAGGCGGTTTATCGACGGGTCTCGAGCACTCAGCTTGTCAGCAGCTGACCGCAGGAAAATCTAAATCTAGGAAACTGAAAACAATCAAAACATATTCAACAAAAAGGGGGGGGCATCATTTATTTGTATATATTAAATCAAAACTCAAAAATGTCCAATTGATAGAATCTACTAATATAACGATTTGGGATATTGACTATAGACATGCACGATCATAGATTGAGGTTGGACATTCTTGATATATATATATCAAAATTAACTGCAATAAATTGAAAATTGAAATAACTGATCCAGTCGAAATGGTATAATATCATATTGAATACAGATAGAGACTGTCCACATATCATGACGTAACTCAGGAGGGGATAAACAGGAACGATTGCGAAGGAGGTTTGAAAACCTGATTACGTCATAAGTGAGCAGTCCCTGGTAATTTATATCTGGATGTTCATATTTTCCGAGCAATTGTGCTCGATTATCATTATAATCCACGTGAATAATTATCATAATTGGTAATATATATAGATCCGGTTTTGATCCGTGAATCCCTGGAAATACACTATAAAAGGGGGGAATTATCATTCAAAATATTATGCGCTCTTTATATTATAATATTTACATTTGAAACATCACTGGCAACACCAGAGTCCGAAATGAAATTTCAATTATACACACACACAGACAGACACGGATTTAGCAGCGCGTAACCAGATAACCTAGCTCCTTGTACACAGAGAGAAAGAGAAACGAAGTAGAGGGATCAGGAGTTGTCATAACGACACACGCTAATCTATTGGAGCTTTAGTCGGTGTTTCCATGGAAACCACTCTATGGTGGCGACCGTTCTGAGGAATACCACTGACCCCACTCCCATGATTAATGGCGCTACCATGACAACTGCTACCAATACCACTCTACATGGACATGGACATCATGGAGTCATTCAGGCTCCGAGTGAGAACTGCTGCGTACGTGGGTTTTTTACCAGTGTCCGACGACCCACCAGGGATGCTATGATGTAACAAATCCGAGGTGGACATAGCAGAGTGGGGGAGACTGGAGAGACTGGAGGCGGAGAGAGACATGGGGGCGAAGGTTACTGAGTGGTCTCGTCTGTATAGAACTGGTACTGGGGAGGGGGAGGGGGTAAGATGGGTGAGAATAAGGGGAGAGGAGGGAGAAAATCCAATAAATGGAATACCTCCGATTTTTGCTAATAATGGCAGCTCAGAAAACCCCAATATTTCACAAATTATGGCCCCCAAACTCACATCCGTTGAGGTTGTTGTCAGCCTCATAGCTGTTAACACTGTACAACATCTCCTCGACCAATTCCTCACAACAGTAGAAATCCTCACTTGAGGATTTTGTCTGTTCCATGAAATGGGGCAGGAGCTTGTCCGTCCACACAGCGGAGTCGCACAGACGCAGCGATATGATAGACAGAGCGATGATGGACGGCTGCAAATAGGACAGGAGTTCAGTCAGGTGAATTGGACAGATGATTGGTAGACAGGACTTTAGTTTGAGGTGGACGGGAGGTAATGTGTGGCAGATGTATGTTGTTTTGGAATGTTCTCGATGTGTTGTGAGTTTCTGAAAGAGTTTCCAACACAAAGGAATCATATTATGCCCCATTGTACAGACTGAATGGAACATTCCATCACAGTCTTTTCGCATAATGTCTGTATTATTACACCCACTGCACATTGATAAAACAGCCTAAAATTTTTCTCGGAATGAGAAATAACGAGAATTTGTTTCCCATACCGAATTAAACGTCAGTAACTTTTTGGCTTCTCTTGCGTCCAAGATAATGATCTTTGTCTCAAAGGAATGAGTTAATTAATTAATTTAAGATAAGCAGAAGCTTAATTAGCTGCTGTTTGCACATGAAAATGTGACTTCAGCCTCACAATTATTAGATTACTTTGTTTTCTTTATAACGCATTTCATTAGTATTTTGTTTTCCTTATCCCGAGTGTGTAAACACACCAGAAGTCTAATTACATCCGCTCCCCAAATCTATAAATAGTGCGAGGGTCAATTTCGAAATGAAAAGCCGCGCACAAATTACGCTTGCATCTTCCACTCAACGCGCACCAAATCTTCTCGCGCGTTCCGTTAAGTTGACAAAATTTTAAAAATTTTGTGATAAACATAGCAACTGAGAGCGAGGATTTCTATAATAATTGAGTTAGGATCATGAAATTGGGTGCTAACCTAATCATGCTTCCCAAATTTTAAGAGACTCAGCTGAAATTTGAGATCTCTGAGTCACAATTGCAAACCATGACGACCGAAAAACTATCATTCTTGGCGTAAACACAGAGACCTCAAGAAATAGTACTTTTTTCAAACATCAGGTCAGAAATCGAGTGAACATTCTGATAACGCGGACATGTTCAAGAACTCTTCTAGATGAATGCTCTTATGCACGATTTTAGGGCCAGGGGTCGTGCATGAACTTGCCCAGACACGCAGATCGACACATCTACGATCAAATGATGAGTCATGTTCTTTAATTTAAGTGGGGCCACACCCAAAAATGTGTGTACTCATTCACTAATGAGTACACATAAATGGTACACTGACTAAGATGAGAATGTATAGTTCTTGAACATTTTATTGAAATGTAGAGGGAGCGATTGAAGTGGGAACGGGAGAAGGGGAGTGATGGGAATTAGGGAGTTGGAATGAGGTGGGAAATATTATAGAAGAGGATGGGTTCCCTCCGACTCCAGTTTGACTTCCATCTTCAATTTCACTGCCAATTACTGGGCATTTGTGTGAAATAGGAGACACATATCTATACACACATCTCCCAATTCAATTATTGATGGGTGTAGTACCTATCACTATACACTACACAATGTATTGATTCGATCATAGTATCATCATCATACACTTGTATAGTGTATAGTGCCGTGAGATGGCATATCTTATCTAATATCTAAATATGGTCATTTGACAAAGCTATAGATTGGGTCATAATGACGTCATAATGACGGTGCATTGACGCACAAGTACTCAATCACAAAGTTAAAATGACAGGGCGTTTCTTTCTGAAAGATAAATAGGTCATGTGACATATATCAGTCTTCTCCTCTCTGAGATGATGTTATAAAGAAAACAAAAAAGGTTTTGGGTTTTTGGTTCATGGATATCATGAACTATCATCTTCCTCTTCCCACAGGCTTGTCCTGAAACCTACGGTAAAAGGTAATAAGAATCACTCCCCAACAGACACAAATGGGGGTCGAGATTCTTACCCCATTTCGAGACGTTACGTGAATGAAATTCAACCTTATAACTTTCTCAAATAATACCATTCATAGGTACTCTATAACCCCCCAAATTCTACAATGACTACTTCCCAAACACACTTACAAACTCTAACCCCCATGCCCACCCCAATTATACGAAAACCCATTTCCCTCCCCCCGTCATTTCTACTTACCGTGTAGATGGCTATGGAGCTGTAACAGAGTGCGATTTCCAGTTGTTCTGTCAGCATGGATAACTCCTCGTTAGGATTCTCATCGGGCAGCAGACACGCGTCAAGACACGCTGCAGCGAAATACTGAAATGACGAGTTAGAGGCTCTGAATACTATAATCCAGGAATCTTGAATACTGAATATCTAGAATTTGAAGAGGTGGTGAGAAATTGAAATCTATCATCCTGTTGAACCAGGCCCCATTCAATGGGTCATGGGTAGATGAGGAGTGGTTTTGAATTCGCGAAAGTTTATTGTTTATTTAGTGATTTGACTATATTTTCCTAGAACGGAGAGGACAATAAACAGCAATGCCCCTCCCTATTTGTAAAATATACAGATAATTTCATGTCGTTTAAAACTTGGAAAGTGAATTGCCCCACGAGGTTCCCTTATCAGTGCACAACTTGACAAACTTGAGTTATTATTAGAAGTCCCTAGACAGTAGACAGGTGTGGGAAATTGGAACTTCGAGAAAAAAGTCAAGTTGTAAACAAACATTTCCATGTAAATGTATGAGGGGGTGAGATAAGGGTTATTTTGGGTGCTTTAACACTTAATTCAATTTCAGTGTTATTCATAGTACTCGGTTTTAGCATTATTAACAAATCGATTTGTTAATTATCGATAAGATAACATCTCAATAATAATTTCCGGAGATTTGCACAGCAATTATGTGCAAGCATCTGCTGCAAATTCGTACAAATCTTTTCGGGAGGTTCTTAAAACACTAACTTATTCTCAGAAAATCAAAGACAACTCCATCTTTCTACATTTTCTTCCTTACACTTCCAGCCTCCTTCCACTCTCCTTCCATTAAACATCCGCACTTTTAACAACCCAAAAAAGACCCTCGCCGTAGAACTTCAGCGTTTAACCTTGAAAAGAGTTAAACGAGATATATCGGAGTTTAAAACCGGGCAACTTCCACATTCCGTTTGTTATCGTGGAATTGTACAAGAGATAGATCTACTTACATCCATATCTTCCACTAACTTTTGATGAACCCCAACCACATAGAATGGAAGGAGGATATACAATGGACATTCCAGATTGTTGTGTAACATATTATGTGTGTGTAACATGAACTGTGATACATGAATTCTACTCAACTTTCTTATTTCTATTTTTAGCACGCACATACACTTGTTCTTTATGAGTGTATCATAAGTTTATGGCAGGTTTCAGTTAAATTACAAATGTCCAGTAATTTCTTGTTAATTTTCTCTCTCACTTTAGATATTGTCTGTGTGTATGTGTGTGTGTGTGTGTGTGCATGTGTGTCTGTGTGTGTGGTATGAGTTGAGCAATACTCAACATCTCATTTCTCAACACCGATCACTCAAATTTCACTTATATTAATTCACTTACATTTAAAGAGTAAACTGAGTCATAGACTCTTAATTGAGAGGCTTTTTCTCGGGTTCAGTTGATGCACTTACCTACCTTGGCCTTGTTCACTCTACTCCTTCATAATAAAACTCAACCATACACTCAATCAGTCGTGCACTAACTCTCGTAATGTGATTTTCACTCAATCATACACTACTCCTTCATAATAACACTCACTCAATCACATCCTGACGTCACAGTGTCACATGACAATCAACTGCATGTCATCGGTTCACAATCAGTATGTACCGCAATCAGACAATTCCATGTAGACACAGAGCAGTGCTTAGTGTTTTTCCGGCCGCTGCTACCAATCACTGTGCACGCAAAAACTACGTACATTCTTCCACGAGCATTTTATCACGCAGGAGAAGCTACTTTTCAAGATGAACTCCGTTAGCCAATCAGGGGTAGAAAGCTTGTCACATGACATCTTTCAGCCAATCAGAGGGGAGTCTGACAATAAAGTTCAATCAATGCCTGTCATAACAATTAATAGCCATTAGCCACTTTAATTAGTTTGATGAGCATTAGACATAGCCACTTCAGCCATATTATTATCAACATAATATTATCATAAACATGATAATTAATGCGAGTTTAATTAACACAAATTCAATTAAGAATCGTTGATTGCATTACAATTGTCCATTGTGAAACACCACACTGAAGTACCCTGGAACACCGCAAAAACTCGTCTCACATGACTGTTCTAGAACATTCTCAGTGAATACTGTTCTGCATAGAAAACCGAGTGTGGATGGATAATGGATATGTATTAGAATATAACTTGATACCTCTCCCCAATACCGATCAGAGAAGATAATACCACAGAAAACAACGATGAATGGAGTTTGATTGAATTAGACCCACGGGGAACCCACTTAGGCCCATTGTGGAGATTGAAATAGATTTTCTGTAGAAGCAGGTTGTTTTAGAACGATTTCTTCATTCTGCCATATTAGAGGGCTCTACTAACATCAATGTATACACAGTACACAGAACTGTACTCCTAACTCCTTCATAAAATAAATAATGAAAAATGAAAGCCTCGAACCATATGGCATATAAATATGGCATCTTCACTTCTCCTGAACCATTTACCTCCCCCCACACATACACATTACACAAAGCTATGAATGGAGTGCATCACTTCGCGTGCATACAAACCATATAGAGGGAGAAGAAAGAGAGGGAGATAGTAGAGAGATAACTTCCTTATAAGGAATAATCTGGGACAGATTACTGATTAGTGAGCAAAGTGGTGCAGTTGCAGTATAATAGAACAAGGGTATTAGTATCAGCCCGCTCATTTTGGTGCTGACAATCTGCTCTTTGATTAGGGAGGAGAGGGAGAGGGAAGGTCCTTTGTTCATTTGAACACCCACGATTGAAGAGGGGATTGAGGGGAGAGGAGGGTCATAGTTCATGAATAAACACGCACACTCATCATATATTTACCATGCCAAATGTTTCGATGAATGGAACAGTCTGGAAGCTTCTGTAATCAAAGACAGTTTTTTGTTATGAGCGATATTTCAATGAGATGGTTCTCGTTCAGTACCTATTGTCCTCATTTAGAGGTCCCACTCAAACTTCCCACAAAGGATCAAAGATCTTCCGCTTATTTCCCACAATCAACCAGCTATGCTCATTCAAAGTTTTCACTCAATAACAACACTATATATTTTCTCATGTATTCATTCAAACCACCAACATCCGATTTGTCCAAAAGATGGTGTCAAAACATGGAAAATCGCAACTCATTTGGCATCCTTTTGCATATGTATTCCGCATAAATACAGTCATCTCCATTATAAACGTGCTGAACACTAGCAAAGACATTCTGCTAAATGATTTAACGTGGTCGAGTGTGTGTGTGTTTGTGTGTGTGTGAGAGAGTGTGTGTAGATTAGAGTTCTGGGTTGCCATGCCAGTGATAAACATATAAAATGTTATACGTAGTTTAAACTCGAATCATAGTAACCTATCACTGACAGCAATAAGGAAGCTCTTCGACTTTTAGACTGATATGTAACTGCTTCCTTTTGACAAAATTGATACTTCCGAAAAGGATCAATGGATATGACAGCAGTGGTAACTTAGTGAATACTGACCACTGCTGGACTTTTTGTCAGAAATGGCCCGAAGTCTTGCAATCCATGCAAATTCTCCAGCATCTCTGAATACTGGGAAACTTCTTGAGAACATGTTGCAAAATATCGAGTCGAAATTCCCAGAATTACAAATTTTGTAGCCCTATTTGCCTCTATAATTCTGACCAACACATAGCTCTCACCATTCTTACTCTCTCTGACAGGAAAAGTCTACACACAGAAATTATCTGCCAGTCTAATATTTTCACAACAGCTTATCATCATATCTGTGAGCGAGAGTGATGAAAAGTTGGAATATATCCAANTGTGTGTGTGTGTGTGTGTGTGTGAGTGAGTGTGTGTAGATTAGAGTTCTGGGTTGCCATGCCAGTGATAAACATTAAACATATAAAATGTTATACGTAGTTTAAACTCGAATCATAGTAACCTATCACTGAGCTTGATAACGGATAGCAATAAGGAAGCTCTTCGACTTTTAGACTGATGTGTAACTGCTTCCTTGTGAGAAAATTGATACTTCCGAAAAGGATCAATGGATATGACAGCAGTGGATATGACAATGGATATGACAGCAGTAGTGAATACTGACCACTGCTGGACTTTTTTGTCAAAAATGGCCCGAAGACTTGCAATCCATGCAAATTCTCCAGCATCTCTGAATACTGGGAAACTTCCTGCGAACATGTTGCAAAATATCGAGTCGAAATTCCCAGAATTACAAATTTTGTAGCTCTATTTGCCTCTATAATTCTACCTTACACATAGCTCTCACCATTCTTACTCTCTCTGACAGGAAAAGTCTACACACAGAAATTATCTGCCAGTCTAATATTTTCACTACAGCTTATCATCATATCTGTGAGCGAGAGTGATGAAAAGTTGGAATATATCCAAGAAATGTCCACATACACACACGCACGCATACTATTTCGTTATGTTGAACGTGGAAGCTTATAAGACTTCAGTAAATATAAAGTGAGTAGTGAGTACGTGGGTTTATAGATTGAGACAGTCCCTCAGACAGTTCCTCACATTGAGACGGATCCTCAGTTTTAGAAAATTGAGAGATTCCCTCGTGTATTTATTGATGTCTGGGCCATAGTTTGAGGACGTGTCACTCCACAGACATTAGCTAATCTCGAACATACAAAACAGGGCGAAAATGCGCGCCTGTTCATGCCAGTTTCAAAACGAAATGGCTCGAAATTATAATTTGAGGCTGAATACCTGACCATCGGTCAATTAAAGTTTTGGAAGGATTATGCAAAACAGTGTTTCAGTTTTTCTAAACATGACTATTCGACCTATCCAAAAACCAACCAAGATTCGCTTGTCTCCACAGACATTATCTCTCACACGATTCCAAAACATATTAATGAGGACACTGGACAAACTGTTTGTTTTATTTCCTTGTTTAACTTCCATTCGAACAGCTGCTGCCACTATAACTTATTTGGACATGTTATGTTATTAACACTTCTCTATCCAATTCTCCAACTGGAACGCACGGGATAAATGTGTTGGGGGTATTTTCATGAAACTGCATAATATTCATAAACCGTACGTGTGTTTTGGAGTTTGCGCAGTGCCTCAAATTATAACTCATAGGGTCACGAGCAGTGTTAGGAATTAACATACGAATTTATATGTTACGAATTACACACATGGAATGTAGATCAATTGGTTCAGGACCGGTATGAGCCCTTCTTTCCATAACGTGACATGGTTTGTATTGTATAATTTATAAAATAAAACGTATTACGTCAAGGTCTACTACTATAGTGGTCTACTGCTGTAAGTGGCGACATAAGTTTGGTAGATCCATGAAATAACCCAACTAAGGGTGAATAATAGACACGAAATAAGGTAAAACTCACCAGTTCTAGCATAGTGAGTGGTGTGACTGGGTTTAAATCCCACTCAAGTTTATCTAGAACCTTCCTTTCCATCCTGAGCAAATCAGAGGGACCGTAGGATGGGGCACGGAGCTCTGTTTTCACTGCAGCATTCATCAGCGCATTGATGTCAGGAATGTACTGGGGGATGAAATGTTGGAATTTACTGAGGGACCTTTTTGTCATCAATCTATTACCTTACAATGGCAGTAACAATGACATCATTATCATGATGGAGGTTTTAACACCAATGATATTGATATAATAGGAAATTACTATCACTGAACAGCTATGTAATTTCTGGAGAACTCTAGTTGAAGGGGCTATCAATGACCTACAACAATAACTAACAATGTTACAATGTAGTGATACTGTTCTGCAGAAATGTTCAATACCTGTTGCTCTTCTTGCAGCTTCACAGCTATGTAGACACAAGTCAGTGCCACACAGTGAAGGTGGATTGCTCGAACCTAGTGAAAGGTTATTAGACCTCTAGATTCCAAAATAAAACGAAATGGATAAACTGAACATTTGTTAGCTGTTAGTTCACTTAAAGGTTACAATTCAACCTTGATCACTGCAAGAAAGCGGTCAGCAAAATTGACTGCCATGGCATAGGTTTCTGGAAACATCTTGAACATCTTTGTCAGGTTGAGAATTCCCCTGATTGCATGGTCCCTTTCCAAAAATGTTACTTCTCCCTAAAATTTGTTGAGTTACACTAACTTATTGAGTAGTAGAAGTTCTTTGATGATTAAATTGTCATACACAAGTAACAGCCTAGCAAATGCTTCTGTGAAATTCTAAAAAGTGGATTACAGGGTCGTTTCAGCACATATACAGCATTCATAGGTGTACTAACATTCCCCAGAGAAAGATATCTCCTCTTGCTTGGCAGCCATTGCTTCTCATCCTGGATCCTGGATTCGATTTTCTTATAAAGAGCATCTCTCCCTTTTACATCTCGGTGGCATTTCATCTCAGGCATGATGGAGTTTGTGCTAGGGACTTGAGGATCCTGCTACACATGAAGATTGGATTGATGTCTTCATTTAGAGTTTCAGATCAATAAAAATGTTATAAAACAAATTAGGACAATCAAACTTAGTAACAAGTGTCAAAGTCAACAATAACAATTGTAAACTAGTGACCAAAACTTAGAATTGAATATCATAAGATAATCATATGAGACAAATATCACTAGATGATGACACATGACATAAGTCAGCTATCGAAATAAATTGTAGTAATATGCTTATCTAGTCTCAGACAACTGCCACCTAGATATAGTGCCATAGCGCATTGAGCAAAGGTAGACTTGAAATAAAAATGTAATATGAATTCAATTGACTTTGTATCACTGTCTACAATGTTCAATCATCTGAAGTAATATGAAATAAAATAACAATTTAATATTTTTTTTCATTTTTTGGGCCCCGCACCTTCAATTCTTGTTTTTGAATTAATAATTGTATGTTGTATATGTATATCGAATGCTAAAACATGTTTCGCCCTTCGACAAAGACGCGCGCGCCGCGCGCAAGAAACAGTGGACATATATAACATTTGTGCACACGTTACAGTGTTACACGCCCCTGTTTTACTAAGTGAATCAAAAAGTCGTAAAATTGAAAAGACGGATCACCACGGAGACGCGCAGCGCGCGCAGAGCAGAGTCGAGTATTTGGGTCACGCAAATCCAACAAATGTGATGCAAGTTGACATATTAAACGCGGCGGTGGACACTGGACTTGCCGCTCGCGCTAGCGGCGCGCGGCGGTTTTTATTTATATATTTATTAACGGTAACCTCTGTTTCGTCACGGGAAACAGAGGTCAGATAAAATCTGACTGAAATTTGTTACATGAGCACTATCACTTGAGATATCACCAGTCTCCTCGAAAAATTATTTAAAGAGCAAATGCAATGCCATCTCCGGCATTTGCTTTGCTAGCATTTGTCATTTCCAAACAGTAGTTCAGTGTCATTCCTGTGGGTCACCAACCCAGGCCAGATCACTTGCATTCGTATAGTTCAGTTAGTTTTTGGCTTGTATAGCTCAATAACCCTATCATTGTTTAGCCTTTCATTTACTGGAAGGAATTATCTATTTTTTCTAGTGATAATGGGTAGTGGACACCTGAGCGAAAGGTGGTGTTTTTCAGTGGCTGAGATTGTTTTGATNGCAGCATTCATCAGCGCATTGATGTCAGGAATGTACTGGGGGATGAAATGTTGGAATTTACTGAGGGACCTTTTTGTCATCAATCGGTATTACCTTACAATGGCAGTAACAATGACATCATTATCATGATGGAGGTTTTAACACCAATGATATTGATATAATAGGACATTACTATCACTGAACAGCTATGTAATTTTTGGAGAACTCTAGTCAAAGGGGCTATCAATGACCTACAACAATAACTAACAATGTTACAATGTAGTGATACTGTTCTGCAGAAATGTTCAAATACCTGTTGCTCTTCTTGCAGCTTCACAGCTATGTAGACACAAGTCAGTGCCACACAGTGAAGGTGGATTGCTCGAACCTAGTGAAAGGTTATTAGACCTCTAGATTCGAAAATAAAACGAAATGGATAAACTGAACATTTGTAAGCTGTTAGTTCACTTAAAGGTTACAATTTAACCTTGATCACTGCAAGAAAGCGGTCAGCAAAATTGACTGCCATGGCATAGGTTTCTGGAAACATCTTGAACATCTTTGTCAGGTTGAGAATTCCCCTGATTGCATGGTCCCTTTCCAAAAATGTTACTTCTCCCTAAAATTTGTTGAGTTACACTAACTTATTGAGTAGTAGAAGTTCTTTGATGATTAAATTGTCATACACAATCTACAGCCTGCCAAATGCTTCAGTGAAATTCTATAAAGTGGATTACAGGGTCGTTTCAGCACATATACAGCATTCATAGGTGTACTAACATTCCCCAGAGAAAGATATCTCCTCTTGCTTGGCAGCCATTGCTTCTCATCCTGGATCCTGGATTCGATTTTCTTATAAAGAGCATCTCTCCCTTTTACATCTCGGTGGCATTTCATCTCAGGCATGATGGAGTTCGTGCTAGGGACTTGAGGATCCTGCTACACATGAATATTGGATTGATGTCTTGATATAGAGTTTCAGATCAATAAAAATGTTATAAAACAAATTAGGACAATTAATCTTAGTCAACAATAACAATTGTAAACTAGTGACCAAAACTTAGAATAGAATATCAATAGATAATCATATGAGACAAATATCACTAGATGATGACACATGACATAAGTCAGCTATTGAAATAAATTGAAGCTTATCTAGTCTCAGACAATTGCCACCTAGATATACTGCCCTAGCGCATTGAGCAAAGAGAGACATGTAATATGAAATAAATTCACAATTTAATATTTTTTTCAGTTTTAATTGGGCCCCGCACCTTCAATTCTTGCTTTTGAATTAATAATTGTATGTTCATGTTGTATATGTATATCGAAGGCTGAAACATGTTTTGACGAAGACGTGCGCGCCGCGCGCGCAAGAAACAGCGGACAGATAACATTTGTGCACACGTTGCGCGCCTTTGTGTTACTCATTGAACTGAAAAGTCGTAAAATTGAAAAAACCGACCACGGAGACGCGCAGCGCGCGGAGCATTTGGGTCACGCAGCGCGGCCGCCGCGGGATAAATAAATAGCAAATATTTGTAGCAAATAAATAGCAAATATTTGTTAACCTCTGTTTCGTCACGAGAAACAGAGGTCAGATAAAATCTGATTAAAATTTGTAACATTTTTGGGAACATTCTGGGAATTATCAAATGAAATCAACTGTCAAGTTTCTATCATTTGAAATATCACCAGTCTCCTCGAGAAATTATTTAAAGAGCAAATGTAATGCCATCTCCGGCATTAGCTTTGCTAGCATTTGTCATTTCCAAACAGTAGTTCAGTGTCATTCCTGTGGGTCACCAACCCAGGCCAGATCACTTACATTCGTATAGTTCACTTAGTTTTTGGCTTGTATAGCTCAATAACCCTATCTTTGTTTAGCCTTTCATTTACTGGAAGGAATTATCTATTTATTTGAACTTATTTAAGAATTTATCAATTTCAGGAATTATCTTAATGAAGCTGTACCTTTGTGAAGTTGAAGGATTTTAGTGGATTTTTGCTTAATCTTCATTACCCCAGTTATGGTTTTCCTGACCAAAAAGCCTGAATGGTAGAGCTCAAATGGAATCAGCAGCTAGGAAAATCAATTGATCAGAGTCAAACTTAAAGGGATGAGTTTGCTTGATGTGATGCCAATAATTGATGAAGATGCAGAAGGTAAGCATGTTTGCATGAAATACCAAACTGTGGACAGTCTAAGCAATATTTTCATCTGATGGTTGCATTTTCAGGTGATGATGAAAGTGTCCACATGTCAGACACAGAAGGTGGTCAAAGAGAGAGTTATGATGACCTTAGAAATATGCTGAGTGAACTCCTTGATGAGAAAGAGAGGTTTTTATCTTTCAGAATGGATGTTCACCTCAAATTGGACTATCATGCCTTTGCTATAACATTACAATTTCAGATTGACTCAAGAACTGAATGACAAGTGTGATGAGATAGATGAAGCAAGATTGAACTTGGAAGATTTAGATATTGTGAATAAGCGACTTCTTGTCAAGCTCAATTCTTTACCTGCAAAAGTAAAGGTTGGTTATTCTACTCTCCCTTTTTATCATGACTTTGAAATAATGAATCAGGAGTCGTGATTTTACTAGCTGTAGAAGTGGAGTTAAGTTTCTCTACAATCTACATACTCTTTTTACTTGGAATGTGATCTGTTGTGATTGTCTATATCTTTTTACGTACTTTTTTCAAAAGAATGTACTGGACATGGATAAGGATATTCCTGAAATACAAGCTCTCCTGCAAAAATTCCCGATAATAAGTAGGTGTAGGTGTGATGAAAGGTGTTATACATACTCTGTTCAGAGAGAATGTATTTTTGATTGCAGTTGTACTATGATTTTAAATTCATAACCTCAAAACGAACTTTCGAAGAACTTCATGCACATAATGAGTTGTGAAACATAGACAGTAGACAGTTATCCTTATTTGGTATAAACGTTTCTCTGTGTTGCTCTTTGCACCACAACGCTAACTTTGTCATAAATCTGAACTAGATCTCAGTACACACTTTTTCATAAAATGATACCTACCCTTACTCGCTGAAGCAGAAAACCTGTACAGTTTTAGAGCTTATTTCTCACTTGACAAATACATGGCACATGCCCTTACTTATTGGGTTAAACTCTTAGTTATTGGCCAAATTGAAAAGTTACTGGTATTCAAAGACCAAGAGGAAATATTAGCTGGACTCTTTCCAACTCATTATGTCTCGGGTTATTTATGCAAAAGTACATCGATAAAGATAGCCATGCCGTTAGGAAAATGTATCTTTGCCACAGATGATCCTTGCTGAGCGATGGCAGTATATTTGATCGGCAACATGTGATAATATTACAGAATATATATGCAATCCGTTAGTCTCTATTGCAATCTAGTCGCAATCTCCAATGAGCTACACACGCACACTCTGAGTAATTTCCAAATAAATTTGACCAAATTACTGAGCTTATGATAAACGCTTCCTAAGCTGGATGAATATATTTTCCCTATGTCGTGAGTTACCCTAGCTAATACCCTGCTTTTCAAGTCAAGTATAGAGTGTGTGTGTGTGTGTCTTTATGTGTGCGTTTGTGTGTGTACATCAGTGTGTGTCTGTGTCTCTCAGTCTGTGTGTACAGTGTACACTGTACGTGTTTAATGTTTATGTGCGTGTACTGTGTGAACGTGTGCTTGCGTGTTTGTCTATGTAAAAACTCCTGGATCAATGATCAATACAGATCCCCCTCACATTACTCGCTAACACAATGGGGTAGCGAGTAATGAGTAATTTACACTTCGTATCTCCCTGGATACAGTGTAGCCCCCGAAAACAGTTATCCCTATTACCCATCACCCCTCCACCCATCATCCTCCGTGTTATTAGTTAATTGATGGGCATCTATAAACCGTGCAATGTGTTACACAGATCACCTCATTCTACTCCGAGGACTTGAGTTAGATTCTGTTTGCTTGGTGGAATCGATGTAATGTACCTCTAACTGAAACGAGTATGATATATGAAGTAAGACGGAAGTATACATCTGGACTTGTCGGATCCGGGCAACAGATGCAATAACTCGATCAGAGATCGAAAAATAGCCATCTACAGTGTCATTAGAATGCATCATGTTTGAGATATCGCATTGTGAAAGCGAGATAGGGCCGTTATTCGATCGGGAAGCGATTCAGCGTCCCAAAATCGATCGTTTCTGACAAAATACTTTTCTCTGGATGATGGATAACATAGTTAAGATCATCAGTCTTCATATTTATGACAGTTTTCTTGAGAATGTAGGTATTGCCAGTAGACATCAAAAGAGGCTAACTATGACCAGTTGTACCTGTTTAACGCTACTATCAACTGTATTGAATTGGGTCAAAAGTCGTCCATTAATAATCAACTCTTGTATATTATACCCAGCACCTATAACTGAAGTGCTAATTTGAGTACAATTAACTTGATTTGCATTCATACCTATACTAGTGTTGGAGCGAAAAACAGCCAGGTTTTCGCAGCAAATAATAATTCGAATTTGATTCCCCTTTATCCTGAAAATAAATCCGGATAATGCTGTTTTAACCTACTACAACCTACTGAGAAAATGTATATTGTATATTCTGTATGCAATGAATTAATTAATTTGCCACGTGATTACTTATTATATTCTAACAGTAGCACAATATCATATTGTGATGCAACATACATTTGCATTTCGTCAAGTGTTAATTCAGCTGGTGAAGCGAAGTTTCGAATTTCCAGACCCAACTAGCTGTATACAATATACATTATATAATAGTCCCATCAACTAACTATAATAGTTATTTATTATAACTAACTATAATAGTCCCATCAACTAACTTAACTCAGGAAGTTTGATGTGAAATATTAAGTTAGCTAATTTCTTTATCGATTTCACAGCATTTTCATGAATTGGATCAGTGAGAAGCATCATCTTACATCAACCGTGAAAATTTAATCAACCTAAAAGCTGTAGCTATCCATTTTAAAAGCTATTTCCATCATCCACGCCCATATATTTTATTGAATTACAGTGTCTCACAGTCGCGCGAATATTATTCAGTGGATGCGGGAAGAATGAATAATGGCTATTCACTTGACCTGAATCGTGTTTAGTGGTCTGATTGATACCGTATATTTGGTAGATTGGCAAAAATGTGTTCTGATGTTATCAGGCACACAGTACAATGTACATTGAAAAAAGTGTTTGTCAAATGTAGAATGTACATTTTCGATAAGTAAGACCTGGGTATACATTTTACTGTCACAAAGTGGTAGGTTCCTATTCATCACTTCATACGCCAAAATTCAGATCTGAATGCTGACACTGCCTTTCTCTGGATTCTGATGATCACAGTGTCTAAGATCTTTAGTATAAGAGGTGATAAATAGAACCAATTTTCCCTCTTCTCTAACACTGACATAGTTTAAAACCTTTTTTGATGAAAATGGAGGAATATTCCTCAAAATCTTGTCAAATACTCCCAATACATGACCTTTTGTTTGCGTATTACTAGCGCTGTATGTTGTAGGTATCTACACACACACACACACACACACA
>CAMPET010000086.1:10773-40381 GCA_946803715.1 Beroe ovata | reverse complement strand
TAGAGCTCATACACTACATATCGTTCTCTCGAGATTCTCCTCGTGCGATCCCCCTATACACAGACACAGACACACACACACACACACACACACACAAATACATTGTGTATGTTATAGTCAATCAAGGTTATTGATCTCTAACTACGAGCGAGTGGGTTTTGTGTTACCTTATATGGAATAAATGGTTATTGTATGGGCCATGTATTCATACTAGACAAGTTATGTGTTTGTGTCTGCGCCTGAATCATTTTTGTGAAATGGATGAAGACAAGAAGTTCGAATTTCATAGGGAAGCTGCTATGTTTCTCAGGAAATTGCTTGTTTTTCAATGATAAAAACACGGATTTCGAATCGAATTTCTAAGAACGCAAATTTCGGCTCTTGACACGACAAAGTTGATGCGAAATCTGTTTTAAAAGAGGCGTGTGCCCTGATTTGAAAGCTTGTGAATTGTGCACGTGTTGCTATGCCATGGTGTGATCGGCGCGTGCGCCGTGCATGTATGAATAGGTACTGTGCATGTGTACAGCTGTGTGCTGAGTATGTGATATTGTCATTTGTCACGATGGTTTAAAAATGAGCGGCATTTCGCTGCCACACGCAATCTCTGTTATCACACACAGACGTCAGACACATACACAAACACAGACACACACACATTACACACAATGCGAATGCTAGGTAAACAAACATAAAAATGATAAACAAACATAAAAAATGGTCCGATGCAATGTATATTGTACAAGGCATTGTATTTCAGAATTTCCCTTCAAAGAAGGAAAATTCTGAACTCCGTTATAGTGTTGCATAGATGTATAATTATAGGTAAGTGTATAATGTATATAGGACATAGGTGTATAGTGTATGGTATAGGTAGGTGTATAGACTTGTAATTTTTATAGGTGCTAACTGTCTTGCCACTATGAATGCTACCTTTTACTCATTCTTCTTCGCAATAATTCTGATTTTTTACTTTTCAGCTAGTTTGAATTCCACGAAAAACTAAATCGGGATAGAATTTTAAATTCTCAGATGATATCGAATGTAGGGCTGGCTGCATACTTTTTGTACATACGAGCACTAATTTTGAAACAAAACAAACATTATTTACAGAGACAGTGGTTAACCGACCGCAAAATTGGAGCGGTAAAGCTTCAGACTCGAACCGTTTGGATGTTACCCCAGGATGCTCACTGATATAATCGACCTGCTAATTAGGCTGTCAACTTTTAGCCAAAACTTGGGATTGACGAGAAATTGAATCATAATTTGAGCCATTGACAATTATCTTTAAACTCGCTTATTTCAGCATCTTGCTACTCATTATCGGCTGTGTATAAGTGTTAAAATATGATGGATGTGAACTAAACTATTATAGGCCAACATGAAACTATAATCGTCTTTGTTATAACTTGTACAACGCTTAATTGATTTAAACTAGCTACAATATACCGACTATTTCAATGTGAGAACTTTGTGTGTGTGTGTGTTTGTGTGTGTGTGTGGAACATTCAAACATACATCCACACATGCAGCGAGTGTAAATTTTAAGTCGACATTTTCGTAAGAAAATAAGAATTGTCGGCATTCCATATATAACGTTCTAATTTAATTAACTGAAATGGACATACGCGAATGCCCTCCTTCAATCCAAACACAACCAAATAACTTGTAAGGTTGCGTTTAATTTGATGTAAGTATGTGTGTATGAAGCCATAGAGCTGTGAAGCTAGATGTAGACCCTGGAATAATTTCAAAACGNTAATTGACTACTTAGTCCGTGGTAATTCGGAATGGAAAGTGTTGACAAATTCCACTGTGATATATAAGGTACGTCGTACTGAACGCTCGATTTTGCGTGTTTGATTGTTTGAATAAACTTATAGATTGAGATTATAAATGCGCGCCCCCTAGGAAGGGGGATGGGATTCGAAAAATCCGAGCGTATTAGAATCCACCAAAATGGAGCCGTGGCGCGCGGTACGTATATAATAGTTCGGCTAGTATTTTCCGAATTTTGCGCATATAAAACGTTTGATGATGACGTTTTGGTAAGCCAAACCTAACGGAACCTAATTGACCCCTCAGCTGCTGCTTGAACATTTGGAGTGTCTTGTTGCTCGGCATGAGAAGGTTCTCCGTGTCACAGTTGTTAGGAGGCAGCAGCAACCGAGCGGAGTGAGCAGTGAAGTGGAGGTTCTCAAAGCGCTAAAATCTCTTTTTGAACATCACAAGGCTCTGGATGAAAAGGTACGTTCAATAACAATGCAGTTCCGTTGAAAAATTGATGCGGAGTTTTACGGGAACTCGATTACAAATATGCGTAATGCAGCTGATTTTCTCTCCATTCTAGGTCCGTGAACGATGTCGAAAGGTGACGGAAGAAAAGCAATGTTTGGAGGAAAAGTTAGCCCACAAAGAGGAAGAATGCCAGGCACTCAAACAGATCGTTATCACCGCCCAAAAAGACGGGAATCTTAACGGTCTTCTGAGTGCAGCGGACAGCAATCTATTCGCTTCAAAGGTTTGAGTGAGGGACCAAATCCGAACGATCCTAATGTCTTAACCTGAAGTCTAAGCTTTAAAAGAAAATAACGAAACATCAAAACCTCAAATTTGATTCCTCTGTTGCATTACCACCTTGTTACCATGGTGACCCTGTCGCCATTCCTGATTCCTCTGTTGCATTGCCTCCTTGTTACCATGGTAACCCTGTCGCAGTGTACAAAGTGTGAGGAGATGAGTAAGCGGTATCACGAGTCTCAGGACGAGTTGGAGCAACGACTCGTGGAAATGGAGGATCTGTACGCGCAGCGGGACGAGTGCCTCGACCGGTAAGTTGGGGAGACGATTATTGTCCTCAGGCAGGAGGAAAGATTCAAGATGGTTTGTCATGATGTGTCCATTGTTCATCAAATCTTTAATTAAACTTTGATACTTTCATCAGAATATCCATCTAAATCCCATTTCTTGACCCTCATAATACCTTTGTTCCTCTTTCTGCAACATCACTGCCCTCCTCACAGAATCACAGAAATGGACGAGGAATACAACTTGGTGTCCCAAGATCTGGACAACAGCAGGGAGATACAGAAACAGCTCTCTCACGAGATAGAACAGCTGCAGGATGCTCACGAGGGTCTACAGATAGCTTACCGGGAGTTGAGTGAGGAACGGGATGTGTTGTTGGGAGAGAGGGACCAGGTGAGTCACGGGGGTTGGGGATGGGGGTAGGGTTTGGGGATGGGGGTTTTTAGTTTTGAAGTTATGGGGTAAGTATGGGGTGGGAGAGTATAATTTGATGAAATATGCAGTCTATAGTTTGAGTTGAGAATAATTTGATGAGTGCAAGCTAAGCTAACGACACCTGAATTTTGGTCCGGTTCTGACAGCCGATTACTCCTTTTTTAAGATCATGGCAGCAGCCGAGTCAAAGCCCGAAGAGAAAGTCGAGTCAGTTCCAATCACGATGGAGGAGTTTGACGAGATGAAGAAAAAGTTGGAAAACTATTCTGCGATGGAAACCGAGCTGAAAGACACAAAGAAACACATTTCCAAGGTAGACAAGGAATCTTGAATTCTCGACTTGACCCATTTCTAAAACCAAACTTTTACTATAGATATTTACTGTCATACTCTATCGTTTTTCAGAGTCGAGAAGAAGCAGAAAAAGTGACCCGCCTGACCGAAACCCTGGACGAGTTGCTTCACGAAAGCAACACGCAGCAACAGAGTTTCAGAGCTGAGAAACAGAACCTTATCAACGATAAAAACAACCTCCAAACCGAACTGGATAGTGTGCGGAGTCAATTCGATGCTTCGGAAAAGGAGAAGGTTTGTTTTGGGTTGTTTTCGATCTCGTATTTATTTCTTCATGGGCTTCGATTTAAACACAGACCATTCTATCGTTCAATCTATCGAAATCTTTCATGTTGTTGTTTCAGGCAACGCTATTGGTAGAATTACAAGGACTTCGAGCAGCTCACGCAGAAATGATGAAATACAACTCGATATCACGAAGTGGAAGTGCATGTGTGAATGTTGCTAACAGCAACCCCATAGCAACCACAACAACACCCCTAGCAACACAAAGTGAGGGACAGCACACTGCTGAAGAGAGATCTGGAGATAACAACAGGAATACACGACCTTCGCTCATGGTAACCGATACCTGTTCCCTGCACCTCATTCCTGTCTACTTTTCACCTCACTTTCGTCTAGTTTTCGTCTTTGATAAACCCTCTGTTGCCATAGATACCGCCTAACAACGCGTACACAACACAAGTAACACCCACCGCTACTCGAAGAGCTGCCAGTGTTGGAAGATCCAGGTAGATCCTACTTCTGAAACCTAAACCCAACCCCAACATTAGCCCAAAACCATAACCTTCTGCTTGCTTGATATGACTTGATATGACTTGAAATGAGCCCCTCTGCATTTGCGTCAATCGTTATCAAAACATTAAAATGACTAACTATACCTAGTTCGCTATCCCACTTCAGTTCCTTCACGAAGCGGCGTGATTTGGAACGGCGTGGATCAATGGATGCCACCAAGTACAATGAGCCACTAATCCACAATCACACGGAGTCAGAGATTCTGGAGACCGAGTTTGATAAGACCTTCCTAAACCCTGATATCTACACCCAGGGTACGTTACAAAATCTGTGAAATCAATATTTGTGACGAAAGTTTTTAGATGATCAATTGACCAAATCTTTGATGTTTTTCACAGGTAAGTACATTCCTCTTGACAGAAATTCCACCGGTGGCAAAACTTTCTTGACATCCCCTCCAAAACCATCGCTAAATGTAAGTTGACGAAATAGATGCTCCATTCCAGGATCTGAACATTCCAGAACAATTCTTTCGAATAATTGACGATGTTTCTGCTGAATAGTTGAGAAGTGAGAATCTATATTTTCCAGGACACTGTCTCAACGGACGCTGGAGCTACGCCACGTGAGACCCGTGATGCTAGATTGCGTGACGTCACCATAACGCGTGACCTCAGCGTGACGGAAGACGATGAAATGTCCGATACCCCTCCTCCCCTCCCGGAGAAAATCAAACGGAAATCTAACTCGGAGGACATGCAGATGGAGTGTTTGGACGGAGAATTGAAGGATGCGTTTGCTGATTTGTTGAGTTTACACCCACCGGAAGACCATGTGGTTAAAGTTAACGGTGTTAACGGTGACATCGGTAATTCAGGTAAATTCTTGGATCGTGGAAAGGGGTCGTTAAATTCCTCGAATTCGAACTTTGTTCCTATCCTGGCTTTTGATGAAAATATCTTCTGGAAAATACCATCTATATTTTTCCAGATTCAGGAGAAAGCGTATCCCTATCCTCTGCAGCGAGCATGGAAAGTTCTCGATCCTCCTCCAACGTCAATCATTCCCGAACTAGTTTCGATATTCCTCACTCGAGGAGTAGCTCGGAAATTGTGGACTTGTCCGTGGATGATTCTGATTTAGATGGTAAGTGACACGTCACGATTTTATCACACTTTTGTAGGAATGAAAGAGCTGTTATCTTTCGTCAGTTTTTTACTGAATAAAAAGTGTCTGTCCCTTGGAATTTATCCAAATTCCTCTCTCCCTTGTTTCCAGTTTATACCCCCAATTCCAAGCGCCGGAATGAACGTGTTCGTGGTAGGTGGACTCTTTGTTTGTGGCTACAAACACACCAGTTTTTTTCGAGTGAAGCCACTTTTTCCATTCCCCACGTCCCATTGTAGAAGTAGAAATAGCGCCATGATAGATGCCATCCTACTTATTTGTTCGTTAGAGAATGCCGGATTGTATAGCTGTGTCAACTGTCAGTGTACGATGTGAATGTACTTTTCTTGAGAATGTACTTTTTGTGCGAATTGTACATTCCATCTCTAGCTGTCGTGATAAGTGCGTGTGCCGATGTGTGGAATAAGTCCGTCAAGAAAGGACGTAATAAGCGTGAACGTGAGTTGTCTGCCTTCGCCAATTTCCCGCCCTGCCCACTCGAGAGTCGTATTCTTCCGTGGAAAACACTATTATTTTGATGAGCATCGAGCATAGAAGTAGTGCAGCCAACAGCATCTTTGACTATAACTCACGTTGTATAAAGCACCATTTCTCAAAATAACCGATATCACATGAAGCTCAAATCATCACAATTACTTGCAACCAGAATAATTAACAGGAACATCCCCAAATCAGTATATAATTGATCCACTCACTCTTGCTTGAAACAAAGACAAGAGCAGTGATCACGATCTCCTTCCCTGCAGGCAGTGACACGTTACGAAGAAAACGGAACACGGGCGGCAGTCTCAAGGGGACGATAAAACGTGTGTTTGGGAAACGGAAATCGGAGCCGTTAGTCCGTCACACGTTGGAGGACGGCGCATCACCCGTTACCAAGGAAACGGACCGGAGATGGAAAAACAAGTTAGTGATCCACGGGTTGTCAGGATACGATTTTGCTGATTCTCGATTCTTTTGGGGTTTTTAAAGTGTGTGTGTTTGGCTTTTTGCTACGGGATTCTTTATGACTTGGGGTATGAGCAGTTAATCGGGATTTTATACTGACTCACTCTTTTATGGGGTTGTGATTGGTATTCATATCTTCACAGTTTAAACTTAGCGGCTACCCGGCGAGCTAAGGAAAAGTGAGTCTGCACACCACACACACTTACCGCTTTTGTGCAAAATTTATGGCTCCTTGTCGAGCTTTTGCTTTCGGATGCCAATTTGATATCTTCCTGCAATTACTTCCGAATCTTCTTCCAGAAATTCGATTATCTTCAGCAAAATTTTCATTCATGATGAAGGTCAAGTACTTTATACGACTTAATCATTGATTAGCGGATAGGTACCAGATAGGTACCATGAACACCCTACCTCATAGTTATCCACAAAATTGCTCTAATCAGTCATCATTCTCACAAGAGAGATAACACCAAAGCAGATCATTGAAAAAACAGAAATGATTCTTTCTCGAAGAAAGCATATTTGATAGCTTCACTGTCAGCTGTACTTCATGATACCATCGGCTGTTCTTTTAGTCGGCTAATTCTGTCTCAAGCTGCGACAGTCTCAAATACGCTGACACACTTTTACCACTATTGAACCGAGGCGATTCTCGCAGTTCTCAATGTCATTGCTATTCCGATATTGACTTAACTCACACCCCACCCCTTCCATCTCAGGCAGCAGCTGTACCAATCTGCGAGACAGAAAGGTCTCCCCTTTGCCCTGTGGACTCCAGATGTCATTCTGGCTTGGCTAGAGATCTACGTTGGAGCCCCTGCTTGGCTGGTTACCACGTGCAGGTTGGTGGTTACCATGGTAACTTTCATGTGTCGGGTGGTAACTTTATGTCACGTAATCTTGATTGCTTCATGGTTCAAAGTGAAGGTCGTGTTCCATGATTTTCGAATCACAAGTCTCCCTCTTTTCAGATCCAGTATAAGATCTGGTGCTGTGCTGAGTGCTCTGTCTGATACCGAGATACAGAGAGAGATGGGCATCACCTCCTACCTTCACAGGTATATTTCCTACCTTCGGATTATTTCCTCCCTCGGTCACTTTCTCACATCAAATTTACAGCTTCACCTTAATGGCAGCTATCCCTAGGCTATCATAAATTTACATGTTATCTCACCAATAAACAATGTCCAAAAGTCGAAAGATCAAGCACTAAGCAGGGATCAGGCAACATCTTCATTCTCCCCATATTTTCAGGCTGAAGCTCCGTCTAGCAATCCAAGAGATGGTTAACCAGACCTCCCCCTCTGCCCCACTTGGGCTTCCCTCCTTTGGTAAACTGACCCACGTGTGGGTATCGGAGGTGTGGCTGCCCAGCATCGGACTACCCCAACACAAAGTCCTCTTCGTGGAGAACCTTGTGGATGGCAGGTTGGTGCTTTGTCTCTCTCTCACTGCCAGAATGGGACAATCATCTTTGTCAGTTATGACAAAGAGGATCGTCACGATAAAAATACTCCAAGTCTTATCGACATGCCCACGTATTTTGAATAATTTCGACATGATGATATGCTTCCCCCTCGTTGTTTAACATTTTCGCAGAACTTGAATCAAAGGAGTAACTCATCACATGTCATTTCCTCTCCAGGATGTTATCTCACTTGACGAAGAAAGATCTCCGGCAAACACTAAAGTTTGCTGATCCATTTCACCGTACTAGTTTCTACTTCGCGGTGGAGATGCTCAAGAAATTAAACTACAACCTGGATGAAATTGAGAGGTGAGGATACGAGATTCTCAGACTCAGGGAAACTTTGAATCGCTTTGGGATGCAAATATCGGACATCAATGCTGTTTTCCAAGGAGTGGCTTCGAAAGACTTCTCACTACTTATTCAGTCCGGAAATTGAATGTTTACTTTTGCTTCGAAAAGCCTTTCCCCTGGCCCTCCGTGTTTATATTCTCCTCCTTTTTTGCCAGACGCCGGCTAGAATCTCAGCTGACCAAGACCGATGTTATGGTCTGGACGAACCAAAGAGTGGGGGAATGGTTGCAAAGTATCGGGTTCGGAGCTTATTCAACCAACCTTGCGTCTACTGGTAAACCCATTATCTAATTGACACTTGATCGATGGTCCTTCGCTATTTCTGTAGAATGAAGTCAGGCTGACTATTATTGTAGGTGGTCTGTAATACTTTCGACTCTCAGTCCTTGGAACTTGGTTCCGTGCCAAGTTTACTTGTTCCGTCAGCTGATTTCCTCCATAACCTGAAACCTGCGCTCAGGTATCCATGGCTCGCTCATTGCCTGCCACACTCAATTCTCTGCGGAGGAATTTGCAGAGCTCATCCAACTACCCAAAGACAAGCCCGAGCTGAAACGAGTGCTCTCCAACGAGTTCAATCTGTTGCTCTCCTGTGGTACTGAACGAGGTCAGTTTACTAGCGTCCTGAATTTTTTCCTTTTTTTCGTATCCTGACGCAAAATGTTGCACAACCAAGGAATATTATTCTTTGGTAGATGGTGGGTGAACAAATCTTTTGAGTTTCTTTGCTCAGCAATCAGCGTAATCCTTAAAATATACAATGAAGTTATCATGTACTGCTGTGTGGAATATTGCTACATTCATGAGTGTATGTATCGAAAAGTTGAGTCATGGAACGACTTTACTTCGTTTTGATCGGTTTAAGTGAGAATCTGTGATCGGGCGCCGAGATTTTGACGGGAAATGAAGGATTTGTATAAATGGATCAAGAAGAGAAGGTATCCAAAGAAAACTACAGAAAATCAGGGACTGGTTGACGCGGCCCCTACCCCTGCTCTCTATTCTGCTGCATCAGAGAACACCTTGCCACGTTTGTTTGGCACAACTTCGCCTGACACCGATGTGCTTGACACCCCTTCGCCTGACATCAGTGGGCCTGAAACCAGTTCGCCTGACGCCGATTCCATTGACACCACTGCAGTAGCTGACATCATCCCGCCAAACACAATCGAATTCGACGCCGCTCTTCAGAAAATGAGCGTCGGCGGCGGAACACTGCTCTACGTTGCCGGACCCATCTTCATATCGGTATTCGAGGGCGCCGAACTGGCTGTAATCTCCGTGATAAGTCTGATCATGCAGTGTCAATGGAACCTGTCTCCCACTGAAACATTCATCATGTCACTCTGCCCCGCCCTGGGCATGTGTATCGGCTCAGCCATGTGCTCATCTCTCAGTGACAAGTATGGTCGGAGGAAAGTGCTCATTTGGCAGAGTATCGGATTGCTGGTGTTCGGGTGCCTCACTGGGTTCTCCGGAGCCTATGTTATATACCTCCTCTGCCAGGTTATGGTCGGTGTGTTTCTCGGCGCTGCTCTGGCGCCCCTCGTGGCGCTCATGGTGGAAGTTGTGCCGATCCGGTGGCGGGTTATCATGTTGGCGTGCCGTAGCGGCGGAAAGGGCGCCGGAACTGTCTTTGCCGCTTTCATTTCCTGGTGGTTTCTCTCCTCCTGGAGTGTCATTCTGATTGTGATCGGTCTGATCGCGGTTCCGGCTATCGTATTCCTGGTTATGGCGGGGGAGAGTCCCCGGTATCGGCTCCTGACAGGAAATGAAGCGGCGGCGAGGCGTACCCTGGACCGAATAGAGCGGTATAACGAGAGGTGTGGGTGCTTGCCACCCGCACCTGAGGATAATCAGACAACAACTTCCCCTTCTCCTAAACCGAGACGGCCATCGGAACTCGCTGATATGCTTCTTCCGATAAACGAGACGACGCTGAAAAGACAATTACTCGCTGGGGAAACGGGAGGAGGTGACAAAGAAGATGGAGATGAAGACCACGAGTGTTCTGATCTGAAGTCAGGGCGCCGCTCTGCAGCCACTTCTGTCATGAGTGGCGTATCCCTCACTCTCTCTCGGGCAGCCACCCCGGTACCACAGAATGACGAGGTGAACTTGATGAGGTACATCCAGAACAAGAATCTAGCCAGGGATCTATTCCTCATCGGACTCTACGGTTTCTCGGTTCAGGCTCTCTACTACGCGTACATCACGTTTGCTGCGCGGCTCATCAACGATGGGATTTGCAACAATAGCACGACTAGTCCTTATCATGGAGGTGTGGAAGAGATGGAGGAGAAGTGTGGTCCTACAACTCCGCAATTATTCGAGCTGACCACCACCTATCTGATAAGCCCTGTTGGCGCATTCTTGGCGGCGTTGTCGGCAGAGTGGCTCGGGCGCCGAGCCACTGGTTTCATTATCGCCATCTCCCTCGCAATCCTGACTTGTTATTTCTACGCCTGCTCCTCAGCAATTCTAACAGACATTGTACTGGCACTGATTGCGGTGCTGAAATGCGGTGCTGATTTGTTACCGTATTTGGTTGGATCTGAGTATTTTCCGACAGCTATCCGAGGGTTTGGGGTTTCCATGGCCGTTACCGGAGCGAAGTTAGGTGCATCTCTGAGTATCCTTACGGGACAGTACGTGTACAATTTGTCTCCTCAACTAATGGTGGGATACATACACGTTCTGTGTGTCTGCATCTTTACAGCTGTCTTCTTCCTGAAAAAGGAGACCAGGGGTTTGAAGTTGATGGATGTTTGATAGGAATGGACATTTTACGGAGTTGGTGGTGATTGGTGATGAACTAAAGATTTTTATTGAGTAGATGTGTAGATAGATAGTTGGAATAATAAATCCCTCATCAGGGAGTCACACTTTTTCTCTCATTCTGTTTAAAAGGGGGCTGGCTATTTCCGCTGCTGCATAAGCTCTAGCTGGTAGAGGCGGCATGCAAAGACCTTGTGGCAGCAGAAAACAGCCCGCGTTAATTAATTCGAGGAGGGGTCGAACGGCCTACGGCCTGGTCTTAAACAATAAGAGGGGAGAAAGGGAGTTTGGTTAGAGTATGATGATATTTCCTTGTGTTTCGTGAGATAATCGATGTGCAGGAGAGCGCTGGATAATGTGGTCATGTGATTGCAAATTATTTTGTCAATTCATGCGAAATTGGAGTCGTGTTACTTATTCTAGGGAAATAATATTCCGTGAGTATATGGGTTTAATTAATTACTTTGCATTCACAGTACCGTAGCAGCACAAGAAACCCTCACAGCAACACACTCCCAAATAGCAAACACGTTTCCATAGCAACGCACTCTCCCATAGCAACGCACTCACCCATAGCAACGCACTTCCCTTTAGCAACCGTTATCTCCTCTAACCGAGCCACAGATCCACATCTCTCAGGCCTGATGGACGACGGTCATCTTGACAAGGGAGGTGACCGTGTGGTCATGAGATCCAATAGGAACAAGAGTTGGAGGAGTAAGAAAAACAGGGCATCAATGGTTCCTAACGCAGCGAGTAAGTACCTAAAAGACGAGATTTTTCGGGGTCGTACGTGTTTTTTCGTGCCCCTTTGTGGCTGGAAGTTCGGATTCGTTTTGAATCAAGAGCGAACCTGCTTTTGTGTCAAATCGTGTGTCTGTGAGATCTTGCTGTGCACACGTTTTCTTGTCTCATCCACAAATGTGTGTTTTCATCCATGCTTGTATGAAGTATCATATCTGTTTACCGCCCTTGATGACCCCATATTCACTGTGAGGCGATTCGCTCTCCATTTTCACCCTCATATGAACAAAGATACTTAACTATCTCTCATCGTAACTCATGTGACTCTTATTCAATCATCCAATCCATGAACTACCTCATATGCACTAACATACTATCCTATCTGTGAATTTGACTGTGACAGTGACATCACATGCTGTTATGTTTAATCTTTGCCCCAAACTCTAGGTCTCATTCTGTTCAGAAAATCATCAGAGAGTAAGTGATAACCTCTTACGAAGCACTGAATATATGTCATAAGCTATGCATGCAGCAGGCTACCACATATTGGTTTTCCAACTGAAATCCCCTTTTTTCGGAGTGTACCTTACCAGTTGATTTCAACTTTTCTTTTCACCTCTAATTATTTGTCCGTCATACTCATCGGACTCAAGGAAATTCTTCACCTCTTTTCAAATGCTACGCTGCTGTACCTTTCAATTATGCAGCTGAAGTTGGATTGGGTCTTGGGTATCACTAATTCTATCGGGTTTCAGGAGCAGAAATCCCCTTAATTTTGAATCTCAACTCTCCAGATGCCTCACTCTGACTTATCGAAACTTTCAGGGGTCGGTATGTCAAGTTTATCCAGCGTTTCTGGCTCTTTCTTCGATGTTGAGAAGACAATAAACAGGTTACACCTTGGATACAGGATTGTTGAAATATTCTGACAGTGACATCACTCCTCCCTGACACCAGTTCTCCTTGACACCAGTCAACCTCTCTTGACACCACTTTTCCCTCGGTCCAGGTTGAACGCCAACATGTCTCCACGGAGTGATATCGGGTCTGGTGGGAGTATCGGTGGAAAGAGAGACGATCTGTCGGTTAGTCCGTCCTCAAGTCACGATAGTCTCACACGAAGAGGAGAGATGAGTAACTCGCGGTCTTCCCTACATGCCACACCGCCTGATAGATCACCCGCACTAGGTATGATCATTCGATAACACCAACCTGTGTACATTGACACCACATACCATATTGACACCACTTTAAAGTCCAATACCGACTCTCTTAACCTTGGCACCACTAATTATTGCTCATTGACACCACTTTAGAGTTTGAACTCATTGACACCACTCCTAATTCTGACACCTAACCTTGACACCACTGTAACTTCTCTCTCAGGGAGCATTAGAAGCACTGGATGCAGAGGTAGTACAGCATCTCTCACTTCTAAATCTTCCATCAAGATAGCGGAGCATTCCTCGGATGATAGGAAGACCGTAAGATCCGAATTCAGATGAAATTCCGCCGAGGGGAAATATTTTGACGATATTTGCATCTCCCTTCCCCGACGTCCGACTTTTGACCGAGTGTGGGGCCATTCACCATGACCAATTCGATCCTCTCAATCAGGCTCAAGTCAGTTTGGTTGCCCCTAGGAAAGTGGTGTCAGTTAGACGGGTTTCAAACAACACAACATCAGTTTCACCATCTCCATCTGCCTCTTCAGGTAACTAGAGATCCTCCGATCAGCATGAATTCCTGCATCTTTTCTCTCTGATGAAAATTTCATTGAAATTTCTTCAAATCATTCCAATTTCATTGAAATTTCTTCAAATCATTCCAAATTGATCCTCATATCTTTTTCCTCACTCTCTTAGACGATCGCACCATCTCGGGACAGGCATCCCCAAACTTGGGCGGTTATCACCTGGGTAACTCCAAGAACCACACTCTCCACAAAGACTGCGACACATCCCATCAGCCTATGGAGCTCACGTGACCACAGAGTTGGTCGTGATCACGTGTGCGCGGCTCTCGCACGTGTGTTCTCGCGTGTGCGCGGCTCACGCACGTGTGTTCTCACGCGTGGGGCAGTATTACGTAGTCACGAATCTGAGGTGAAGAGACTTGCACTCAATTTATATGTGTGTATGTGTGATTAGATTGTGCATGGAAAGCTAGCGCGATAAACGATGGAGAAAAGAATTACAGCTGAAACTGCATTGTTTATGTGGTTTTTACAGGAAGATTAACTTAACGTCTTGTAAGGTAAATTACAGCTTTTTGTAAAGACAACACACTGTTGTAATAAACGTTGTATCAAAACATAAGTTATAGATTAACATTTCCGGAGTTGAGGTGAAAATGGTACAAAGACCAACTTCACAGTTACTTTTACTTTTAGTTTTAACATTTTACGTTTATTTTTTCCAGAAATTCCGTATCTTTCTCCTCGTATCACATTTGACAGGATAGCGCCATATCGAATCACCCCCTTATTGCCTACCAGACCTCGTTGCCTACAATGTAATAACCTAATTAGTAGTGAGAAGTAGGCAATGGAACCAGTAGGCAACGACGTAAATATGTCTTCGTTGCCTACTTAATTTCTATGATGATACTATGATGGTACGGTGGGGTGAGCTGAAGCAGCATGGTTATTGAGAGCGTTGTTTGATCCCTCCGAGTAATTGTTTGTTCGTGGACTTGCAGTCAGGACCGTTGAGTGGACATTTCACATTTCGATGGGGTAGATGTTAGGGTTGTAGATCCATTCACTGGCCATATAGTCCAGGACAGGCAGGAACACTTGTCTCCTTGCGAGGTGTCTCTGGAGCTCCTCGTCGTCACATCAACCTCCGGGACGAAGGCAAGCCCAAATAGTGAGTGCAAGGCCTCCTTTACACTAGGATCATGACCATCTGGCCAGGTGTGGTAGCCTGGAATCTTCTGAAACCTGCGTATGAGACACTGTTTCCAGTGAAATAAGCATCTTCTGATGTTGGCAGTCGGAAAGCATTGTCGAACTGCGTTGTGCTCTGCAATTTCGAAGTCTATCACAAAAGTGTCCACTGTCAGGTTGATGCAGGAGTCTATGAGAAACTGGAGACCCATCTTGTAGGATGCACCCGTCTTGTCCTCAAGGTTGAGGAGACGTCATATCGTATGATTCTGAGAACTTACGATAGATATTCACAATATCGATTCGTTTTTATATTCTGACTCTGTTATATTCTGACTCTGTTGCTAATGATAGATGGCTCACGTTACGCTATTATCGATAAAGATGCATGACTGCCCAATAAGATGCCTAATATGATTCTCCTGTTAGTATTGATAGTCTCAGACCGCGCTGAATGTCTCGCTGTTGTTTACGAAAGTAATGCATAACTATTCAGACTGTTTATTTAGCTTATGAGTTACAATTAAGCGAGGGTTAGTTAGGTTGATGTGATTGGGTAAGCTCTCATTTAGCCCTCACAACACAAGACCACTTCACCTTATTAATATATTTGACAGGCAGATAGCTCAGTCTCATATAACAATCACCAATGACCAACCTCATTTGAGAGTAGGCAATAAGATTGGTAGGCAATCAGGTTTGTAGGCAATCAGGTAATTGTATCCTAGTTGCCTACTGTCATACTAATTAGGTTTTACTGAGTAGGCAACCAGGTCTAGTAGGCAACCAGGGGATGCACCGCCATATCATTAAATTAATGATGGGCGTTGCTATAACAACGCTGATTAATGACATTAATCAGCGTTGTTATAGCAACGCCCATCCTGACTGTCAATCAGAAAGAACTTGACCCTACAGGTAAACCGCTAATTTATTGGTAATTTCACATAGAAATCAATGTACATTTCCTAAGCATTTTGAGTTGATTAGATTTAGTGTGATTATCGTGATCAATAGATTAAGAATATGATAGATGAACATAATTATTGATGTTGGTGACATAGGATTCTCATCCGTTATCATAACGCTTGGAAGTATGAAGGATGCCATTATGATTCTAAGTCACTGCGTTGGGAGTAAGTTTGAGAATATCAGTTCGATTATAACGGTTTATTTTGTAAAGAAGATTAATAGATATTTATTAAGTTTTAAAAAGTTGATAGATTAAAAAGGTTCTTAGAAGTTTTTAGCCAGGTAAAGGAATACCCAATACCAGTATCACTTCCAACCTCTCCTATCTCGAAAACTCCGCACCCAAACTTTGGATTTTTCATGAAAGAGCCAAGTTTTTTTGATGGGAACAAGAGTGTGGATCTCACGTCATCATGTTTATACTTCAAGTTATAGTAGGTTAATGCTGAGTGTGTGTTTCAAGAACCTTATGAATTTTTAGAGCTTCCTGTCTGATTTATTGAAACCTACCATCCTTGCATCTACTGTCTATTACTTCCAATTACTACGTCATTACTTCCAATTACACCCTATTAACCAATTACTTAATTAGCATGGCGTCAAGTAACAACACATCGGCCAATCCCTCCACCCTTCTTCCTCTAGAGTTGGTGGACAAGTGTATTGGGAGCAGGATGCATATGACGATGAAAAATGACCGAGAGGTTATTTCTTTGTCCGACGATTTCATTTTCATAAAATTGAATCCATGATAATGTGTGGATTCCAATTTTGTGGCGGTCCGCAGCTCCCCTGTTTTAGGGGAATTCCATTCTACCTTATGACGTCAATTTCTCTGAGGATTCTCACTTATCCCAATTATCTCAGATTGTTGGTGTGCTTCTGGGGTTTGACGACTTTGTCAACATGGTCCTAGAAGATGTGACTGAGTATGAGAATACTCCAGAGGGGAGAAGGGTCACAAAACTCGATCAGATCCTCCTTCACGGTGAGCTCTCCGCTAGAAGTATATCTTTCCTGCCAAATTTCCATTCTTATCAAGTTTATAATAATGCCCACTCGATCCTCTAGCCCAATCTCAAACCAAAGCTGCTCCATAAGTTTGTCTCTCAAATCTGTTGATTCCCACCCATTCAAATGCTTTCTCGCAGGTTCCAACATTACTATGATGGTGCCGGGGGGCGAGGGGCCAGTGAACCAGTGACTAACTGACTAGTGACTACTCTATGCGTGAAGTCATAGCACTGTTGCCCTGACTACTAGTCATTGACTACAGACCAGTTTGAAACCGGTTACTATGGTAGCTGAACCCCATTTACCTTGTTAATCATTGACTGGACATCATTGTTTTTAAATCGTGGGCAAAGAGCCATATTGATTTATTGTAGGAGGTGCTACACTGCTACAGATTTCCTACAGCAAAGCGAATTCAAAACGAGGTTCTATTAATTTCAAATTCAATCTGTTTTTAGATGTGAATCTCAAATTGTCACGTGGATATTTCGTATTTATTTAATCATTTATACACGTGGTTTCCTGTAAGATTCGATGTCAAGGTTCAAGAAATGGCCACAGATTGTCGCTGGAACACGTCTGTTTCATGATTTCCACAGTGAGCGCGTCTTGTTCAGCGGTGTTTACGCTGACATTATGTGCTTTCACCGCGCGCGCAGCGCTCTGGGGAATGCAAAGCGCCGCGCGCGTGTGTGCCAGACCGCAGACATTGAGCTTTAGATGGCGATGCCAGGCCGCTAATGCAAACTGCGAATGGTCTTCCATCGCGTTAGAACAATTGATTGTTCAGTTTGCCTATCACTGATAGTATCAGTGAGCACTGTGCAGGGATCGCAGTTAGACTTAGAACTGATGGGGAATCCAACAGATTTGAAAATGAAAGAAATTGAGACCCACTTTTCGTTTATCAGAAAGCTAATCGTTCCTATATTTGGTGTGCATATATACAAGTATAACCAATACATAAAACGTATCACAAAAGCAGAGACATTCGAGTTATAAATCCCCAAGTTTCACAAAAAAGTAAAAATGTTTGTCCCCATGAGACAGCTCTGTACTCTAATCACGTATGGCCACAAATAGGAAGCTCAAACCCCTTCCGACCACAAACAAAATCATCTTCTGAAATACTCTGCCAATAATAGAGTTGGACTTCCGTTCACTTTCAGCTCTGGTTCTTCGAAGTGGAAGCGACATTGGAACTACTACCTGAAATAAAATTTAAATCAATGAATAGATTTAGAAGTCGTCAATACAGCTAATTAACATTAAATTCTAGAGAGAATAGAACAATGTAATCTTGAAAATCATCAGAATCAGTCATATTATTCATGATCGTAATACCTGTCATCAATGTCAATGATGTTCCTTCCACGGCACTTGGTGTTTGAAGTTGAATAGAAACCCAGTGCCAACAAGTACAGCTGCGATGTGGATAAGCGGACGAATCGTACTTTTGTTGGTAATGTACTTCTGGAAGGGGGGGGGGTCATTAATGAGAAAGTTACGGGGTATATCAACTGTATAGATTAGAAAGAAATCAAGATCGAGGCTTAAGTAGTAGAAATATAAGTGAGGTACTTAATAAATGGGGAAACGTTTTTTGCTGATCGAAGAGAAAGTTGGATTCATGTTTTGATTGAGATCGGTCGGCAATAAAAAGATGGCATCTTCCTAAGTCGCTACCTTGTCATATGTGTTGTACCACGTCAGGAGCTGTCGGGAAACTCTACCGGTTTTCAGGTTCTTCTCTGCCCACTTCCCAACATCCTTCAATGGAACTTCGCTAATTGGGTCCATCTAGAGAAAGTTGCGGAAATAGAGTGGAGAATTTATTATCAAGATCACACCAAATCATCAAAATTGGTTCAAAGATGTACGATGTGGATGATTGAAACGAAGGTTTTAAATTGATCAAATGTAGTACCAATTCAAATTATAGCAGGACAGGATTACTGAACATAAATATTCGGTCAATTTGATCGACTATGATATGTGAGATTAAGTTATGTGACTCCTACAGATCAAATGTCAAAGTATCTTTACTGAGTTTTTTTTCTAATTTTAAAAGCTTAATAGTGTTCACTCGTAATATTGAAACGATCTCCTCGATAGAAATCTCAGATATACGAGACATGTCTCAATGTCTCCGAGATCTGTCTCTGTCTCTATCCCTGTAGCTGTCCCTGGGAGGATGAACATAAAACTTCCGTAAATGGAAAAATGAGACGGCAAAAATAACATCACACTCAATGAAAAAGAAGAGCAAATAGACGAAAAAAGAAGTGGATTAAAAAACTTGTCGAGTGCTAGGTATGATAATACCAAACATCAACAACTATTACTACCAGAGTCTGTACACACCTATCACCACCTCTGTCACCACCTCTGTCACCACCTCTCGAGCCCCAATTACCACCTCTACCACCGCCACCGCCACCTCCTCCCCTCCCTCCTCGACCACCTTTATTCCAGTCCGTGAAGTGTTGAACCATCTTGACCCTGCAGAAACGGCGGGAAAATTATAAAATTAGCAGGCGTTGATGCTTAAGTGTAGATTTTCAAGCAACATTCATTGATGCGTGGCATTTCTTGATCTTAACTTACCCCAACGTCCGTTGCATGTCCTTGGAAATGGTTTTGATGTGCATGAAATTACAAAAGCCACCTCTTGAACATTCCCTACGGAGATTTGAAAGATATGAAAAGTTGTTACGATCTGAGCTCCGAAACAGGGCATCTTATTATTAGGATTATCGTAATTTCATCTTGATAAACTCACGAAAGTTCGTGCTGCCGACAGCTTGCTTCCCTAGAACAGATGAGAATTGAAGAGGATTGGGACCGCTCGATTTGATGATCAAATTGAGCGGGGAACGCGCGCGCGCAATGCGCGTCCAAATAATGCTAAGAGGCTATTTCTGTTGTACGTCTTATTGCCGTCGCGCGTTACGAAAATTACCGATTTCCTTTGTTTCACACATAATTTGCCATTTTGAGACACTCACTTTATGATACCATACGTAAGTCATGCCGGCTGGCAATTCGAACCAGTTGACGAAACGCAACTCACCTAAAATCGGTAACCGGTGACAATTCAGCGTAGATAGGAGCACCATTGTACCACCGATTATTTAGGGCGTCCACCGCTTTTTGTGCATCTTCTTCTTTACGAAACTAAGGGGTGTTTTACCTGTGATACCCTGTGATATGGAGCAGAGTTTAATACTGCATTAAGATGAATGAGGACGGGCACTTAAATTTCATATTCGCGCGGGTTTGAGATAATTTTTGCGGGTTAAGAACTTCTTTCCCTGACTTTTCGCTCTAAATAGTCATCTGTTTTCGCGAGGAATCAGCACCCATGAGAAATCTCTGTTGCTTAGAGATGAAATATAATCCAAACCTTGCAATAAACATTGCCAATTAGATGGTCTCCAAGATTTTCACACACATTCAGTTCTTCGATGTGCCCGTACTGAAGGCATGATAGAATAAGCTAAATTGAGAAGCGGAATGAGGGCAAAATTGTGAAAATTGTAAGTTAATTGTTGAATCTCACCTTCTCTTCTAATTCACAGTAAATATCGGCGAAAAAATCGTCAAAATGTTTCTGAACTGCTTCCTCGGTGAACTGCACTCCTGCAAAGTGGTGTCAGTGTGAAGTGGTGTCAGTGAAGACTGAAGAGTGGTGTCAGGGAGAAGTGGTGTCAGCGGAAAAGTGGTGTCAGCGGATAAGTGGTGTCAGCGAAAAGTGGTGTGAGTAAGGACATAATCAATCCACAAACCTTGTTTTTGAAAATGAACCGGATTTTGGAACATGTGGAGGAGCAGCATTGTCTGACTGAATGTTGGTTTGTTGTGTTGTCGTGAACATCGCTCCCCGTGACAGCACGCTCCGATCTTGAAGTAGAACGGACAGTTGACCCTGTCAAATGTGTGAATAAACGATTTTGATCAGAATTGGGATCGTAATCTGAGTAAAAAGTGTGAGAAAGAGACAATTCGTTATACACACCTATCTTTTTCGGTTCCGAATATCGAAGCCAAATACTCAGCCATTGATCTATGGGTTTGCTGAATGAATTTTATCATGTCAACGTTATCAACAATAACTATGGAAATCTCAAGTCATTAGGCACATTGTGTTACTCGATGTGTCATCAGTCTCACCAAATCAATGACAATGTTAACCAAAATTATCAAATATCAAAATAAAATGTTTTAAAACTGAATTCATGAAAAAAGACACTCTGGATGTGAAATGTGTCCCAACTCTCGTTTCGTTTTACTATTGCAATTAAGATAAAACAAATTCCAAGACTCCTGCCACAAATAACACATATCAATGATCTGACTGTCGACTCACATAGACTGTCTGATTTATCTGAATAACGGCTGTCAATTGACGGACCTCGGACCAATTCAGAGCCTACAATCGGAGGTATGTCCATGAAGCGGTTCAAAACAACTATTAGGCCCAAATCTCGACCATCTGTATTAGTGCCCTGATTCATAAGACCAGTCGGAGGGGTACAATGGTGGTTACTCCAACAGTCAACGCCCATCTTGATACTCATTTGTGCTCATCTCAAAGGATTTATAGTCTACATTCTACATAGAAATCCTTGTGACTCCACTCATTTTTGAATATTTTGGAGATCACATGATCAGTGTCATAGTCCGTCGACCGTCTTTCACATCCTTTTTGTCCATCGGCTGAGGAGAGGGAATGACGAAATTTTGGCGACTAATGAGAGGAAAATGTTAGGCTCAATGATCAAGATCATCTCAGGGCAAGCAATCAAAAGACTCGATGAGGTATCAAGTTAACCCACTTCGAAAAGTATTGTTAAACATAATAAAAACATCATATTAGATCAAAGTTTCAAAATGGCAATCGCCAAAGACTCTTGTGGCTTCCTCTTCATGAAGGCCATTGAGGTTTCACTGGCTCCTCATATCAGATCACAAAGTTGGACCCAAAAAACCATTTAAACAATCAAATTTAAAATAGGTATTCTAGCACCAGATAAGTAGATGGCTTTTTAAAATCCTGTAATAAATATTCTAGTAATTTCGAGGACGACTATCAGGCGGCCCATAACCTCCACCACGGCCACCTCTGACTGGAGCCGGCCTGCTATAACCTCCTGCGGAGTTGTATGAACTGCCACGGTCATTTCCATATCCCTGTCGACCACCACCATAACTGCTCTCTCCTCCATACCTCTTCTCAGACTCGTAACCACCATAGGAATCTCTAGAGTTATATCCGTACCCAGAACTACCATCTCTACCTCCATAACCAGCATCTCGTGAACCATAGCCTGAATCTGTAGCCCCATACCCTGCGTCTCTTGGCCCATAGCCAGAGTCTCTTGGCCCATAGCCAGAGTCTCTTGGTCCATAACCAGAGTCTCTTGGCCCATAGCCAGAGTCTCTTGGTCCATAACCAGCATCTCTAGCTCCATAACCAGCATCTCTAGCTCCATAACCAGAATCTCTAGGTCCATAACCAGCATCCCTTCCCCCATAGCCTGCGTCTCTCCCACCATAACCTCCTCTACTGCTCTGTTCAGCATCATAGCCTGCCTTACTGGGACCTCTGGAGGACGCAAATGAATCGTAGTCAACATGGAAATCCATGTGTGCCCTCTCGTCTTCATAGACTTCTTTGACCATATCAGCTATACAGCCGTCAACATTGCCTTGGTTGTCAGACTCAACAGTAATGATTCGCTCACGAAGACCATCAATAGCATCCTCCTTCTTCATTGTTCCAATTTTCACATTGAATTCTTCTTGTAACCGTTTAATATTAGCACCAGCCTTACCTATGATTCGGCCAATACTGGTGTCTGGAACAAGTAACTTACAGGTTGCTTTTCTAGCATCATTTTCATGGACATTTATATTCTTTACATGAGGCGGAATTTTGTCAGTCCTTATTTTGTCCTGAACAAAAGCAACTACTTTCTGCATGGGCTCCAACTGACCAGATATAGTGATGACTCTCTCATCAGTGTGAGGAAAACGGACTTTCGACACTTGAATGTTGGCCCCAGTGTCATTTTTGATTTCTTTGATGGCCTCACCGCCTTGACCAATAACGGCCCCTGCACTATAAAATGGACACAACACTTTGATGACTTTATCATTTCGACGGTCTCTCTTAGGGTATCGTTGGCCCTCCTCATCCTCATGCGGTCGTTTTCTATCACCCATGACTAGAATGTCTGACTGGAAAAATTTTCGTGAGTCGTTTTGTTTTTCATGACAATCTGGAAGTAAGACATGCCTTTTCCCAGAAGAATGTGAAGAAAATGAGGCTCACTTTATGTGATCATATGGCCAGGTGTATTCAATTTCAAATCAAAATTCAGCTTTCATAGAATGAACATGTATTGTTAGCACAAAAAACGTTATCGAGATGGCAAGTAACAGCTTGATACATATTTTCCATGTTTCAAGGACAATACCGTACTAGTGAACAACATTGAAGCATTATGTATAACTAAACTAGGTCATTTATGTTTGATTCATTCTTGAAGTTTTATCTAGCTTTTGTGAAAATAAGAAATTATTCATATGAGATTTAGTGGTGTCAAAGTTAAAACTGGAAATTTATTAAATCTTAACAACATAACATTCTTATGATACTGTGAGACATCAAGTCTCAACTCATTCATTCAGTAGTAGCTACCGTAATGAGACTGTCCATAATTACCACCTGCATTACCACCTTGTCCAGGATTGTCACTGTAGTTTACTGGAGTTTGGTCATGACCACCACCATGTTGAGACCCGAATCCTTGGTTGCGATAAGGTTGGTTTGAGCTGTAGGAATCAGGTGTGGGCTGATTGTACATCTGATTGGCATAGCCACTATTTTGGTAGTGGGGGTTTTGGTTCCTATAGCCAACAGAACCTCTATTGTCGTAGCCATCATAGTAGTTGTTTCCATAAGATGAGCCCTGATTCCTGAAGCCACCCTCATGATAACTGTTCCCACCTTCTTGATTTCCATACTGATATCCTTCTCTATAACCCTGATTGAAGTTTTCCTGGAAATTGCTGTAATCAAGATTGTAGTCTAAAATCCCCCTCTCATCCTCAAACACTTCTGTTACAATTTCTCTTATGCAGTTGTCAACATCTTTATCTTCACCCTGAACTGTTACAGTGCGCTCATTCAATCCTGGAATTGCATCAGCTGGTTTCATCATATGAATTTTCACATTGTTTTCATCCTTCAACCTGTTAACATTGGCTCCACCTTTTCCAATTAACTTTCCTATTGACTGATCTGACACAACAATCTTGCAAAGTCTCTTTCTGCCATCCACTTTATCAAACCTGACTCCTTTTGCTTGAGGTGATGGCTTTTCAGTTCTGATTTTCTCTTGTACAAAGTTGATGACTGTCAGCAAGCCTTCAAGGTCACCAGAGATGGAAATGACTCTCTCATCAGTTCTGGGAAATCTAGCTGCACCCTTGGAAACTTGTATACTAGTGTTGCTTTCTTGTTGGATTTGATTTATAGATGCACCTTTTGTCCCAATAATTGCACCCGTGCAGTAATAAGGGCATAAAATTTTGACCACTTTTCCAGATTTTCTTTCTTTCTTGAAATGGTCACGATCTCCATCCTCATAACTACGTTTGCGATTATCTGACATAGCCTGAAAATAGCCTGAAAGTAGTATAGATTGATATGCTATCCAGTTGAATAAATTTACAAGAATCAACTCTAATATCCACTCAGCACTCAAGATGTATCTTCCTACCCCTGCACAAGTATCTAGAACAAAACATGAAATGAACAACAACTCAATACATCAAACATAGGCAAGAGCCTAAATTAGAATCAATCCTTAATTTATATAACAAAACTTGTGGAAGGACAGCAACTCCTAGATTAGAATAAAGATGCTGGGTGGTAATGAAAATCAAATTCTAATAATATGCATCTTACATTGAAGCTCAAAATATGAAATAAGTACACAATCAAAAAGAATGATAACTCAAGCCAACAATAGACAAGCCAGTATGCACTGCACTATGCAATTATTTATCATTATGTTCCAGTGACTTCAAGTGAAGTTTGTTGTAGGATTTTACCCTACCGTCGGTGCGCGCGATTTTCAATCCGCCTTGCCAGGGATAAAATCCCGCCAGCAAGGGTAGGGTGAAATCCTACAAGTGAAGTTTGTTGATCGATCATAGACTTGCCGAATGTTATCTGTTGTTATAACATGATCCGGCAATAATAAATCCTGTTGGGAATTTCAGCAGGAACTTGCCCATGGCTTGCAGGCGACGCTAGGCCCAGCTGACGCGGAGCAGCGCGCGCACAACGGAATTCTCGACAGCGGGCTAGGGCTAAACACAGACAGTCAACGTTAACAGTTAAACGTCGACGCACGTGCCGTCATGACTAGGACTAGAGATCCGATCACCGATGAACGCGGTCGAACGCCGCGCGCGTGTGAAAATACTGCTCATGTTACTTACCATGGCCGACCAGCCTGATCGAAACAAAGCTTCAGCTAACCTATGGAAACTGGAAAGTTAATGGTCATTAACTTGTAGGGTTTTCCCTATACTACCTGCTAGTTGTTCCCGCGCTGCGTGACCCAAATACTCCGCGCGCGCTGCGCGTCTCCGTGGTCTCTCCTTTCTACGACTTTTCAGTTCACTGAGTAGAACAGGGGCGCGCAACGTGTGCACACCTGCTAGTGCTACCGTCGGCGCCGCGCCGCGCAATTGTCATTCCGCCCTACGCCAGGAATCTAAAATCCCGCCTTGCAAGGGATAAAATCCTGCCAGCAAGGGTAGGGTGCACTAGGTGAAATCCTACAAGGTCAAATGAAATCTTTCTTCTAGTTCTTGGGACGAAAAGAAAATGAAATGTATTCGCTTCTAATTCTATGTTACAATCTGTATTTTTGATTTTACATAACTGTAAGTTAAACTGTGAAAGTGTATCGGATTCGGACGTTGATAATATCAAATTGAAATATCGATACTCAATATGTGAACTGAAAGTGATGCTGAATCTGATGGAATATGAAAACAATTACAACTTAAGTTAATGATAATCTTATTCTTATGATCGATACTATTACTTTTAGTTTTACTTTGATTTTGAGAAATCTAAAAATAGAAAATGTAATTTTAAAAGCAGCGATGATGATTAATAAATAATATGCTAATTAGTAATTATATTAGTATCTCTTCGACTTTGGAATTGGGGCACGAAATCAATAACCATGCTTCGCATAAAGTTAAACAGATTTAAGTAGATGATGGCGAATATATAACTGACTGCAGGTACACTGCACACGTTAGATAAGCCACTTCTAGGAGTTGGCATTATGCAACATTTTTCTGTATCTGAAGACAATAATGAGTATATTCATCATTTTAACCCGACTTTATCCAAACCCGCTTCTCTAGAGATGCGGCGTCTGATTGAGCGCTTGTTGACGGAATTTCTCCGTGAGTCCGGCGTTGAGGGCGCCACTTCGGCGCCTTTTTTCCGACTGAGCGTCCCTGACATTTTGAGATAGTTTTAGGGAGGCATTCATAATCAAATGGGAGAAGTCAGAATGCATACAGATACGTCTTCAAGTTCACTTAAAGTTAAAGTACGTTGCGTGACCCAACCTTTCTACGACTTTTCAGTTCACTGAGTAGAATAGGGGCGCGCAACGTGTGCACATTGCGTAATGAGTGGTCAACGACGTGATATCGATCATATCGATAGTAATACCGATACTGATAGTGATAGCATTAATGATCCTCCTCACCTTTTCCTGCACTCCTCGTTCTCGGAATTTCCTCACCGGGCACAGACCGGGGTGAGTTCAGAGCCGCCACTTTGGCGCCACCCGTCGCGCCGTCCGACTTCTTCCTCGAGCGCCGGACACTGTTCAGCCGGCTGAGAGTGGTTGTTGCTCGGTTCTCGAGGAAGTAATCCTCAGGGTGGAGTCCGTTAATTCGGATTTCCTGCGGATAGGAGAGATATCATGATTAGTGATTACTTAGAGTGTCTATCATATCCAGCAACTTGAAGGTTCGGCATATTTATGGCCTTATGCGGCTGCATGTGACTGATAATGTGAAACATTATCAGTCACAAAATTGATTCTCTATCCGAGAAACCATCTTTATCTAGGAACCAAAAGATTGATATGCAGGATCATGTCAATCTTAAAAAAATGAAGTAAGAAACTGTAAGATACCTCGCCGACCATCTTATCCATCTCAGCCAGGACTTTATTCTCGATTTTGGGTATTTCCTTGTTGATTTTCGCAGCTTCCTTCTGAGATTGGAGGAGAGTTCCCCCTCTGTTGTTGTACTTGTCGGGGGACGGAGCCTCCAATTCGAAATATCTGAGAAGTAAAGATGGACAATGGGCATTGATATGGGAGGGAATATTTTAGAGTCACGGAATTGCCACTCGACTATTGGGGATATAGTCGGGTGGCTACAAGCGCGGGATGACTAGAACAGGAATTGGGATGATTTAGATCGTGTGAGCAAGTAAAAACCTACCTCTCATTGAGCTCCTTCCACTTCCTTATCATCTCGAAGATGTCTCGATTACTTTTGTAAAACGATTCCCAGCTCTCCAACTCATCCTCAAGCCGTGAAATACTATCGTCCAAATTCCCCACATGGGCCGACAGATTATCGATACTCGACAAATTGGAAACATCGTCCACATTTGAGACACCAAAAACAAGCGATACACTGTCACTCTTCGACATTTCATCCGATGTAGAGTTCATGATGTCCTTTCTCGAAATTTGCAGCTCATCAACCTCCATGACGTCATCTGATCCGTCATTGGTCGTATCTGGTGCTCGGATGAGAGAGTTTGTCAGATCCTTGTTCTCGATATTATCAAGGAGAATGTCAGGCAGATCAATGGTATCGGTGGAGCTGGTTTTCAGGTCGGAGGGAGTGTCCCGTGCGTTGGATGTGTCTTCGCTTCTCGATGCCTGCGGGAAAAATAGAGGTCAAAAGGTTACGAATTATCGCAAAACTTACGATCTACAGCCATGTTTCACGGGAAAAATTGGAAGCAACTCGCTTTTCTCACTTCATAAACCTCGCATCGCGTCTGAAAACACAACTGTTTGAACTCATCAATCTCCTGTTTAATCCCCTTCAGATACTCGTCCAATCTGTTCTGCTTGAGAGAGTTTAACTCGTCCAGATGTGCCTCGAGACGGGTTATGGATGAGGGTTTCGGACAGGAGAAACAAGTCCTGATATCCGCGATGTCGGAAAGAGCTTCTTTATGAAGGAGTCGGTGAAGACGGCATAGTTTTTCCGACAGATCCGTTGAATGGGATGTTCTGGAGTCAACTTCACTCCTGTACTTCGCAATGAGGTCCTGTCGTCGCTCCATTGACACGTCTGATAGAGTCAATGAGTCTGGATCATCTTCCGACAGTAAACCCTCCTCTATAAGTCCACTCCTGGGGGAATAGGGTTCAAAATGGGGAGACAGAAATTTGTTAGAAACCCTGTGACTCACTATGTGTAAATCGTTACCGTGACAACGCGATATATATTCCACAATTGTGGACAATTATACCTATCTATCTCGAGGGAGTCCACTAATTGGCACAGCTCAGTCAACTGCTCCTGCAACTTGACTGTCCGCCGTGACATATCCTCTTCAAACTCCTTGATCTGAAATATGACGTCACTTTAAAATCAGGGGTACTTTTCCAATAGAACATCGGAAATTGAAAAGTTTGAATCCCGGTTTTGACTAAGTGGATTGTCAACTAGAAGAATTTTGGGTTGAGTATTTCCTTATACATTTTACAACATACAGAGCCGAGATCTCTAGCCTCCAACGTTGCAATCATATCTCCTGCAGAAACGATGGAGAAAACCAGCGCGTGCAATGTATACCTCGATTTGGACGAACTCTATATTATAGAACAATCCGGATGAACAAAATCTCTATAAAGAATGGTTCTATAAATACAACGATCGTGAAGAGCAGCATGGAATTAGGATACAAGCAGCTCACAGCGTATTAATAAATGAAAAGGAAAACAATCTCATGGGAAATGGACATTTGCCAGTGTTGGATTTAGTACACATTGACGTACGATTCATCATCAAATCACAGATGTTAATAACCTAAATAAGTACTTAATTCAGTTTGATAAGTGATTCTGCCGCATTCGAAACCTAGGCAATGTAAAAAGAGGATTACAGTCAAAGATTAAAGAAAAAAGGGGTGTCATTGAAAAGTGATGTCAATAAGAGGTGATGTTGGAAAAGTGATGTCAATAAGAGGTGATGTCGGCGAGAAAATGTTGTCAGCGAGAGGTGATGCCAGCAAAAAGAGTATGCCAATCATAAGTGATGCAAGCGAAAGTTCAAAGTGGTGTCAATGAAAAGTGGTGTCAATGAAAAGTGGTGTCAGTGAAAAGTGGTGTCAATGAAAAGTGGTGTCAGCAAAAAGTGGTGTCAGCGAAAAGCGATGCAGCGAAAAGTGGCGCTAATCGAAAAGTGGTGTCAGCGAAATGTAATATCAAAGAAAAGTGCTGTCAATCCCATCTAAAGTGATGTCAGGGAAAATGACTCAACCATTTGGTGCTGGAGAAGCAAGACGTTGTACAAAACGTTTACAACCTCACAACAAATTCCTGCATATCCGATGAAAACCATTACATAACCATCATCCGCAGATGACGCAGATCACTCCGATGAGGATACGGGTGATGACGCAGATCTGCAACTTAAAACACCCAATAACCGTGACTCGGACTTGCCCATACAGCATCAGACTATAGCAGTTGTGTGTAAGTGTGTTTGTGTGTGTGTGTGTGTGTGTGTGTGGGTGGGGTTGTGTCTGTGTGTGTGTGTGGGTCTG
>CAMPET010000085.1:231160-246306 GCA_946803715.1 Beroe ovata | reverse complement strand
CGGCAGTCTCCATCAGTAGCGCACATGTCCCGAGCGTGCTGTTCAACGTCCTCGTACTCTCCCTTCCTGGCCGGGTACACGGTGTTGTACCTCAACTCACCGTCGTCCAAGATTCTCCAGTTGAAAAACCAGCCATCGTATTTGGGGTAGCAGTCTCCTGCTCCGAGAAGGGCACTCGCTCCACACTCACCATCTTTGAAATAACTCCAGTATCTATCATCGTTGTAGTTTCTGGCAACCCTGCTGAGATAGGCATCGAAGTCAGCATCTCCGGGAATCCTCGCTGCATCCTCGTCCCATCCCATGATATCACACCTAACTCTGTCGTCCCTGTAGTTGTTACACCTCACACCCAGGCATCCTGCATCCAGGTCACAGAGGTCCAGCGCATGCTGTTCAACACTCTCGTAGTTACCTGGGTACACTGTCCTATAGACAAACTGGTTTTTGTCATCCTTGAGCCTCCAATTGAGGAACCAGCCGTTGAGTCGTGGGTAGCAGTCCTGGGCGGCAGAGAAGCCGAACAGGGCCCCGAGGAGCAGGCAGCAGAGTGAGATCTTCATCTTCAGTGAGTTGTGTGTTGAGATTGGGATTGATTTGAGAGGGAATTTTCCGGGCTTAAGTACTATTTTCCGTGCTAATGACAACCTATTTTGCGTAGATTCCGTGTTGATGGTGGCAAGGACCAGAACAGGTCGTTTTTACTATAATTATCCTGACCTCGAAAGTGGGGGTAGGTAACCACTAAACACAAGGCTTGGTAAGAAAGTGGTGAGATTGTGATTGTTCAGATTGCGTAAATTAGGAGTTCTGTTGGTGAGAACATTTCGCAACTGATGGCATAAAACGACCGTTTGCAGAATCTTTGCCGAAGCCGGAACAAAGTTCAGCTTTTTTCGGTCCATCAAATGATGGTTCAACATTCGAGCAACTGAATGCGATGACCAATTAATATATCACGAGTGTGCATTATAATGACTATTGACAAGTGATCTGCTGTAGAGCAACAAATTAAATTGTAGGTTGAAGCATGTTTTCGTTGAACACAGCATTTAACAGTCATTAGGTTGCCAATTATTCTGAGATGATTGTGACTCTTGGACTTTGGAGCCCAAAGCTCAGCATGTCGATGCCTCAAAACTTCAGCAAAACCTCGGCCGAATTTAGACGAACCCGAAGCTTCGGTCGATTCATGAGTCATCACTAATAGTTCAGCAGTAGGATAATGCTGTTCACGTGTTAACTGATAAGATGTGTTCAAGTACGTCCAACTGACGATTATCAATCACCAGAGTTTTATATAATTCACTAGAACACCCGTCAAGTGGGCGTGCTACACTTAATTTCGGATAGTGAGTGAATTAGAGAAATTAAATAATTACAGCATCAAAATTGAAACGTATCAAAACGAAGGAACATCGAAATGACAATAACATTGACGCGCGCGCGCACTTTCAATAAACATGCACGTGCAACTCCTACGTTGCCTAACAACGCTTATTCCTCCTATATCGCATAGTCGTTTTTCGCAACCCTTTTCTCAACTTTGAGCGCCGATTACAGAAAATCTAAGACCTAATTCAAAAATCCGAAATGATGTTCGACAGCGAAATTTATCTATCTACCACCTTGCAAAAAATCCCGGCTCTCCAACTCCTTTTGGTCGAGTTATCCGTGGACAGCGGAACCACTTTCCTATAAGTGCCTTATTCCTTTATATTATAGACTAGAACACCCGTCCAGTGGGCGTGCTACACTAAATTTCGGATAGTGAGTGATTTATAGAAATTTAATAAGTACAGCATCAAAATTGATACGTCTTAAAATAAAAGAACAACGAAATTACAACAGCAGTGAAGCGCGCGCGCACTTTCAATAAACATGCACGTGCAACTCTTGCGTCGCCTAGCAACGCTTATTCCTCCTATATCGCATAGTCGTTTTTCGCAACCCTTTTCCCAACTTTGAACGCCGATTACAAAAAATCTAAGACCTAAATCAAAAATCGGAAATGATGTTCGACAGCGGAATTTATCTTTCTNTAACAACTATCTTCACATCACAATCGCAAGCTTTCGATCGCAGTAAAGTATAATCGATTCATTTTCCTTTTCAATAAGCATCTCGGAAAAGTTCAATGCGGAGAATCTGAAAAAAGGTTCTGTCGAAGAAATACTTGCTGGCTTATTGTCTCAAGTAGCCTAGGTATATCATAATAGGCTCCTGAATGAATAGGTTGCATAATCGCATTATCCGGGACTTACTTGGTCAAATTGCGCCCCATTATGGCTCCCTCCCCCTATGATAGTTCTCTGCCTCACCAACCTAAGAAGCATAACGTTCTTCATAAATGAGCTTATGAATCTGTGGGAACTAACGGGTTAGAATCCCGTCTTTTTTTAACGTTCGCAATGAATGATTAGAACGGAAGTTAACAATAGGGGTCATTCATAAACTAAAACTCATACTAAAATTGTGAGATTATCTTACAATTTTAAGTATTAGTATGCGTTTGCTATTCATAATCTTAAGTATTTACTAGGCTGAGTATTTTGTCGTGAATAAATTCTCAGAATTCAAACTCATACTCAAATCGGCATTCATAAACAAGTATTTACTCGCCCCAAAATACTAGTGCTCAAATTGGCAATCATAAAACTAGTACTAGTTCGAAATGTGAGTTCTAAAAGTTAGTGCCGTTTTACTTTACTCAAAACAAATACTCACGCGTATTATGGAGGTCTGGGCCATGTAAAACATCACATGGCAGACATGTTTTCACCTGATATCAAATGTACTTCTACCAAGACCTATTTTCAACTGTTCTGCAACTTCTTGTTACCTTATTTGGTCATTGACTGTCCCATCGACGCCCCCTCTTCGCCCTAAAAATGCCCCATTGGTCACTTCAATCAACCGGGGCGGACGGTATTCATGTTTGTGTGCAAGAAGATTCCCCTTATTAGACGCAGGGCCAAGATACATGCGCTTCTTGACTGGCCGATGCCCCTTCCATGCCTGAGATATCCTAAGTCACTTAGTAAGTGGTGTGTGGTTTCTACCACCAATAGGAAACAGTCTGGGGCTTGCCCGTGAATCGATTTCGTATACAGCCAAACATGACAATGTACCATCTATAATCGGGAGATGGGCCACACCGCCGCACCAGGGTACAGTGAGGATCTCCACTACAGCGGATGGGAAACAAGGCCCTTAACTCCCACATTGCTACAGTTAAGGCTTCCTTAGGAGTGTTATCTCTCAATAATTCCCTTCTCAGAGAGGGTTGAACCGCTAGGGAAGAGCCGCCCTCTCCGCCCCTACGCAACCGAGCGGACCCTCTGGGCCCATCCCCCTATTGGTAGTAGAACCATGAGCTTACGTAAATGATTGCTGATGCTCATTGCAGTGACACAAGGCAGCAATCAAGTCAAGATGCCAAAATATATGGCAAATCAAGGTCAAATAATGAATAAATGCCCTAAATGCAACCCCTGACTCAAAGATACTGGTCAAATAACTTGACAGAAGAATGGAATCGTAAGATGTACGATTNCATAGTAAGGGTTTTCCATCCCATACATAAGATAGTTTGACTGTGAGTGATATTTTGTGAAATTCACAACAGAAATGCTGCATTCATTTGTCTAAATCTTGTGTTGCCAAGAAGGTGTGGTAAGGTTGTATCTCCGGGTCAAAGAAAACTGCCCTGACGAATATGTTAGCAAAGTCAGGATTATAGCGCCTCAGTTATTTTGTGACGACACACAAGTTCTGACGCACTATAGTGTCAGCAAATTCAATCGCAAGCATGCATTCCTACGTCACAGTTATGTAGTGGTGTCAGCAAGTCGTGACGAGTAGGTGCCCATTCGTCACACAGGCCCGTTCTGACGTGGTGGTGTCAGCGCATTCCATCACATGCATGTATTTCTACGTCACAGTTATGCAGTGGTGTCAGCAATTTGAGACGAATAGGCGCTCATTCGTCACACAGGCCTGTTCTGAGTCTAACCCTCACAGTACAGTCAACTTTAACATTGCGAAGAGAGAGTGGGCGCCCAATTCCGATTTACCTAAGTATTGTTTGAAAATGAACCGCGTGAGGAGCAAGTGCAGCTCTTATACATAAGTCGCGCGCGCCGCGCGCATTGGGAAGGAATGAAAAATCGCGCTTATGTTGTGAAATTATTCTTGCGGCCTACGTTAACGTTAAAAAAATTTGCCCTATTTGTCACATTTTCGGCCAAATTACAAAACATTCGCAGACTGCAAACCTGAATTTTTGTCAGCCCCAACATTTTCCTCAATACTTAGTTTTGACATCAACGCCCCGATATCTTCTTCACTATCTGAAAGGCGGGACAGTGTGAACAACTAGAAGCCTCACATTGCACCAGGACACTACGATGTCGATACTTGATATCATCCCATTATCACCAGTCACCTTTCCGTTTCCGCTGTTTTTTCTTCACCTCTTTCTTGACGTCTTCGATAGGCAGCTTCGTGTCTTGATCCTGTTTGATAAACTCTTCAACACTCATTTTGGAGTCAACAGCTGGTGACTGATCAGCCTTCTTCAGTAGTTCTTTCTTGTTATGCTGTTTTCTGGAACCATCCTGCCTCACACTATTTGTCTCCACACTGGACTCACCACTGCTAGTGTTACTCAGTCTAGCAGCCTGGAGTCGTGGTGATGAGCGTCTAGCTTCCTCTAGCTTGAGTGTGATGGAGTCTATGTCTAGGGCGGCACTTGTGGCGTGATCAGCGGCATGTCCTGACGGTGTGACAGCCAATGGTGTGATGTTTTGAACATTGGGGTGGGTATCATCAACATGAGTTGTACGGGGTGTTTCCTCCCTATCATCAGTTCGTCGAGGTGTGGCATGAGGAGTGAGGAATACATCCTCACTTCCCTCCTCCATCAATCCTATAAAGTGATAGTGTGTTAATACGGGAATATCAAACAGACATAGAACTATGGTAAGACTATGGTAAGCATGGATCATAAAGCATTATAATAAGAGATAAGTTCATAGTTGTCATTTCAGAGCAGCACAAAATTCATAAACAATGAAAAATTCAATCTCTTGGGTAGAGTTAAAATATTATGATTTCCTTTGTCAATTCGTGAACATTATCGAAATGTAAAAGAACTAAAAGCTGAAAGTTCTCAGTAAGATAAGATAGTTGGTAAGAGTTTAATGACAGCTTCCCCTATCATGCACATTAATCTACACTATGTCTATCTCCTATAGGGATTGTAGTAGTTGTTCTGTCTGTTTTGTTGTCTGTACTGCTGTCTGTGAGGGGGCGGGTATCGCTGGCCAGGCGGCGGATATCTGGGTCGATCATGTTGCGGAGGCCGGAATCCGCGGACCATGTGATTCAACATCCGATTACCCACTGTGTTCGGCCCCTGCATCGGTCTCGCCCGCTGGAACCCTGTATACGGCCTGTACCCACCCGGCGTTTTATCATTCCAGTCCTTGGGTTTGAGCGTCTTCTCAGGCATAGTCACGTTAGGTAACAACTTGGCCGGGAAGATGAATCCCTTACTAAACTGTGGGTTGAGGTACCCAGCCGAGACAGCGCCCTCGTTAACAAACTCAGGGAGTGCCGGTAATGGGGACTTCACTACCGACCCAGGCATACACACCTCGTCATCGGGCCGGATCAGTCCTGATGTACCCCGGCCCAGTGTGGGGTCCAACTCAATATAGTCCGTTTTGTCAGGGTACTCGTACAGAGCTCTGAATGTGTCGTACCACGGGTGTTTGGATGACACAAATATTCTGTCCTGTCCGGGCTTATTTCTCAGCTGTTCTCTCGGGTCCAGGGTATCGTACACTGTTTCCAGGGCGCCGAGAAGTCGCTTCTCGTCCACGAAGGGGAGGAGAGCCACGCCCTGCCATGCGAACTTCTTCCCGTTCAGGTCTATCTTGAAATCGGAGGGGTAGAAATCAATGATGGGAGAGTCTGGCTGGTACATGAGCTCTGCCCACGAGTTGGGCAGGAACTTCTTGCTACCTGGGGGAGGAAGAGGGATATAAATAGCAGTGGGAATAACGGACAGTGTCACTGTGTCAGCGATCCTAAGTCGTGACTAACTATGACTAGTCGAGACTAGATAACAAACAGGAAATGTCTAAGTCCAACCTAGCAGAGCAACGTGCTTGTAATACGAGGAGAAATCCAGCATGTACTACTAACATAATCATACATTTCCACAGCTTGAGAGATGAAACAGCCGATTGTCATTATTGTTGACAGCTTATAGTGACACATGACGTATAATGAATACCTATCACGTACGTCCTACAAGATCTCTGCAATGTGTACAATGGCGAATTATACGAACATGATGCATGTCTAGGACAGGTCCAATACAGGTCTTAGAAAGAATTCAAAATTAGATATTTCAAAATAGGATCGTTTAAAATTAATCCGAGGAGTTTGAAATTAGTAATATCATTCTTATCTTACCAGCAGGGAATACTCCCATAAGCTGCTCCATGGGGTTGAAAGGTTTGGTATCAAGGGGGAAGTTTTTGAACATTTCAGCGATCAGCTTGAAGTCTGATGCGAAGGGAGCGTAGTGGAAAGGAAAGTACCAGTTCCAGGATGCACATCCTTGGTAATAATACCTGGGAGTGGGTGAGAGACGTAGTGATGGATTTATAGGAACTGTCTCAATCGGATCATCAAAACTGAGACATGAGCAGCAAGATTAAATTACCTGAGCACCCAACAGAGACCAGTGACATAGGCTGCCACCACTTTCTTCACGAATGTGGTGTCCTCTGGAGACACTTTGAACTTTTGTAGATAATATCTGAAGAGCATTAAAAAGCTTCTGGCAAGAAAGGATACATCCAAAGCAGGTATCAGCACAGCATGGTGGACTGTTTGCTATTTAATGGCCAATATGGATGACCGATTATCATTTATCATTTATCAATGATCATTGCTCACCCAATCACTCATATCCAACTCTACATGTAAACATGTAAGGCTGATATATCTCTCCCATATCTACTGTAGGATATGAATTATAAACACCCTCTCTCTCACCTATCTCTCCACCCCTCCTCGTGCAGTCTGACGTCATCAGCCGGTTCCTCTTCCTCCTCGTCATCTCCCTCAGCTGTTGCTGCTGGTCTCTTTACACCGCTCTGTTCTGCCTCGTGTCTCGCTTGGGAAATGTACTGACCTACAGCCGACTGTGGGTTGTGCTCCTGGGGAGACGACAAGCTAACATCAGTCAATGATAATAGGGGGAGCAGTGATGTGCGAGAAACATATTCAGAATGCTGCGGTATAAAGTTCAGAATAGATGAACAGAGGATTGAAACGAGGATATACTCACATTCGTAGACAGCTTCTTCTTGTCAGCCCAAGGATCCTTCTTATCGCCTCCCAGGGCAACAGGTTCAGAGAACTGCTGATACAACCCAGATATAGCGCCTGCAACAATCACACAGTTGATCCAAAAACAGCTAGAGTAAACTAGAGGTTGGTAATATAGTTATCTACTGGAATCAAAGATTCGACAGCTCATGGAGGTTAACCACCTACCATTGGATGCAGTTGATGGACGGTTTGGTGTCCAGTGAGGCTGCTTCATCTTCTCCCTCTTCTTCTTCTCCTTATCTCGTCTCCGGAACTCCTGCTCTTTTTCGTATCGTGCTTTGAATATCTCATCTTCCATCTTCCCCAGCTCCGTCATGATTATCTGAACCTGACGACAGACAACTTTGAGTGAGCAGCGTTCGAAGATGAGCGAATGTCCTTGAGGAGTTCTCAATGAGGATTTAGGACACCCGACATCCATTAAAATAAGTAACAAATATTTTCCATACCTTTCTCAAGTCAGGGAATCCATCCTTGCAGAGGTACCCTCGTGTTTTGTCCACAGTATCCTTGTAAAGTCGGATTAGTCTGTCAATGGCGCCCTCTCTGATCTCCAGAGAGGGGAGATGGGCAAGGAAGTCATTGCCCACGAAGAAACACAAGAAGACCCAGTCATCTATAGCTCTGTCTAAGTCATAGTTACCATGCAGTACATTCTGTAGACTGGATAGTTCCGACTCAAGATACTCCCTTAGAACACACAGCCTCACGAATATGTACTTCTGCTCCATTACCACCTTAGCACCAACACCCTCTACTACTGGCTCGTCTTTGGGTAGACCACGGCACATCTCAATCTCGTGACCCTCCTGACCACACAACTCACAGGGTTTGGTAGGTGGTGGTCCGGGCTTAAACTCCTCTCTGATGATGGTAAAATGGGGCTCGTGTGTCGCAAGCCCCAGCATGATGAGATCAGCATCAGCCCCACACAGACAATGGTGCGTGTTGGGCTCGTAGTTGGGGTCCTGGCGCTGACGCCGGATAAAATCCATAATCTTGTGCTCGCCCTCACCGGGCACATTGGAGTCGGACAAGTACACCTGGATGTTAGCCCACCCTGGGTCACTGTTGAGTCTCTGGAGACAGTAGTACCGGAGACACTCAGCTAACCGGAACATGAACTCTGTTCCTGGTGTGATACAGTTGCTATCAAACCTCTCTCCCTTCTCTTTTTCAGGGGGCAGGACACATCCCTGCTCAGTCAGCGTCCGTCTCATGTTATTCAACAATTCGTGTTTCTCATGCGCCTCCTTTGCTGCACGGAACCTCCTTGACCGCTGCTGGTTCATCTTAGCTCGTGGTGCAACTCCGTCTATTGCCATGTACAGGATTTTCCTTGGTCGGACAATGTTGAACAACCTGTCCAACATGTCGAATATGGCGAGCATCATTTCATTCTCGTTCTTTGGGGCAGGTCTGTCCTCAGGATGACAGCAGGGATGAATGATACCGTTCATGTCGAGGTATAGGTTATCAAACTCCATGTTGTTGGGGTTGGGTTGGGATGTGTCAAGGGGGACCTTGATTCCATTCACTTCCTTTTCTTTCTCCTCATGAGCAAAGACTATCAAACTCTTGTACTTGCGGGACAGCCATCTAAAGAAGGCTGGAACTCCCATCCTACATGGTATAGTCAGAGGGGACTGTGAGACGTGGGTGAGACAAATTGTGAAATCAACGCTGAGTGAATTAGGTACGACAAGCATATTGAAATACAAAACCTGAAGTTTAATAACCCTATGATTTTAATAAAGTTTTTCACATGAATGAATTCACAAATTAATTATATCATAGCAAATCAACAACGTAAAACACAAGTCACATCAAATGTAAATCTGTCAATTACCCATCTGAGTTAAAAAGAGCTATGAAAATTATAATATGCACTCTTCCGTACTCCAAAATAATAGATAATCAAATTATGTCTTCTTTTCACAAAACTTAAATAGCAACGGTTTGGAAAAGTTGGTGTACAGGGATGAGCTCAAACTCTTTAATTTGTCAATTGGAACATCAACACGGTCTACGAATTTAGGATTAACCTTCTCACTCACTGCAAGAATCCATTTTGGGGTGCAATGACTCAACGAGAACATGAAAACTGACTTATGGATTGGATCACTCTCACACTTCCTAAATGCATTAAAAACTATCCTGTATAAATCATCGATTTCGAACATGGTCGAAAAGTAGAGAAGTTGGAATGCCACTGACCATGGATAGGAATGAGGTGTTGAAGAATGATCTGCTGGAAAGCAGATCATATCACCATTCCCTGAGAGATAATCACAGAAACAAGCAAGAGCATCATCGGACAAATAGTTGAGAACAAGACAATTCTTAAGTGACTCCCTGAATTGGTGCCCAAACATACACTTGAATATTGGGGATGAGTTGATCAGATAAGTCTTTTCCACAACTATGCGGGTATTTTTATTACAAACCACAATGTCAGAAGAACGTTCCCCATTTTTATCTTTAAGGAAGTTTGGTCTCACTTGATGTGAGGCATCAAATGAAACTTCATCTATTTCCAGAACCTGCTGAAGCCAGTTAATGAGGTTACATGTGTTTATCAAGATGTTACTATACTGCTGGACTGTGCCGTTACTGTCCTCTATCCTCTTTGGAATGTCTTTCTGCAGGAACGTCTTCACCAGAGTCACTTTCCTCAGTAGCAATATCCCCTCCGAGATCGCCCATGGTGTACAGAAGGAGGAGAACTCTAGGTTTTGAAGAACATTGGAGAGAATCATACGACCACACTCGGGAAGATTGTCAAGTGAAGTCATTGCTCTAGGCACAGACCGGGTTGTGGGCAGATCATAATACTGCTCCTCTGCTGACAAATTGGGGCAGCTAAACTGGTGATAAACAAGGCTGATAAAGGAATGATAGCTGAGATGAGCAAATGGCACGTTTTGACTGAGGTACAACAAGTAGTTCAAACAGAACAGACATTTGAATCTCTTGAGAATCTTGATGAATGTCTCATACGACTTGTGATCTAGACATTTATAGTCTGTTGTCTTCTGTAATAGGAAATATGTTTTAGGCAACAAACGCCTACATTCGGCTAATACAGTTCCACTATGCTGCTCTTGGAGCTGAGAGATGAGTTTTACAAAGATTAGCAAGCTGTTAAATATACCACTCTCTACTGCTATCTTCAGTAAACTTTCCCCTGTGTTAAATGTGAAGAAAATACTAAGCACAACATGACAAAGCTTTAGATGCTCTAATAGAAGGGAGTCATACTCAAACTTCACTCTCTCAGACAAGATTGGGTGGAATGTTGAACAGAATTTCTCATCAACCAGGTGTGTCCTGTAGGATCCTTCTTGGCAAAAACTCAGGTATATTGAAGCAACTTTCAGTCTGTGTAAGTGATTTTCTTGAATCAGAATGGAGTAGAAAAGCTGATTCCGATCTACTTCTGAGAGATAACAAATGGTTCGAATAAACCTTTGTTCATACAGTCCAAGCAAAGTAGGGACTGATTCCTTAGATTGGTGAAAAGTGAGCCAAGTTATTGACCTTGATACAACAGATTTCAAACTTTCGACAACATGAGCTGGAGTTTCATGCTTGACAACAAGGCACATAGATAGCTTAGCAAGCTTGCCAAGTTCTGAGCATTCAAAGTGCTGGAATTTTCCTTCCAAAAGAAGAAGCTGCTCCATTGTTGAAATAACCAATGAAACATCATTTTCCTCAACAAAAATTGACCAGTCCTTTAAGAACCTGCTTCTTATGTACACATAAAAGAACGCCTTCAACTCCAACAATATTTGAATGTATTTTTCGCAATTTAATGGGCTTTCTGACAGGTAATCAAGTATCCTAGTGAAATGCTTGAGAGGGAACTGTATTTGTGAGGTTGCTGAGTAATTGATACAAGTTGACAGGAAACGAAGACACCGATAGAAATTTTTGTGTTCTTTAAGAAATCTATTAATCACAGAATCAATTATAGGTGAGGACAGCAAATCTTCAAAAAGTCCAGGAGACTTGGAGGAGTTGTGCAGGATTGACAAAATAAGATTTACAACCTCGCTAGGAAGATTGGTGTCAGCAATGATAATGAGAAAGTAATCCTTGAATTCAATATCAGCTAGGATTTTCAGGCCTGCATCTGTTTGGCAATACTCCTTCAGAATGAATTGCAATAAGGAGCATAGTTTTGAATAGTTGCGATCTTTAAGATTCTGATTTGACAGGATCTTGTGAATTTCAGCAAGAGTTTTATCAATTCGTCTGCATTGCCTTTTTGATGGGTGAGACATCTGTTTTCAGCATGGCGAGTTTGAATCAGAAAGATTCTGCTATTACTTTTATGGTATTACTCCTAAAACTTATCAACACTACTTATTACAATCAAATTTGAGAAGCGAGGGCCACACTTTGTGGAGATCCTGAAGAAGAGACTATAATGTCTTGAAACTGTCAGTAGATTTGTGGTGAAAAAGTGTGTGGGTTTGATTCAATTGACTTTGTATTAGTGTCTATAATGTTCAATCATCTGAAGCATTACTCTTAAATAAATTTTTACACCCAATAAACAATGAACTTTTCTTGACTGTTGACAAGCGTCTCTACATGCTACAGCTTACTCGCTAACTAAATGTTGGAAAAGTTGGGTAATCGAGCATAAGTTTAAATAATTGGAAAACCACTTGCAATGGATCTTAGCTGAAGATTTTACCTTCGAATGAAAAATTAACACTCGATTTGTAGGAAATGAAATGAATTGAGTGCGTTGATCCTCCTTGACAGATTTTATCTTGCCGTGCGATGCGAGATTGTTGTCAGGTTTTATCTGACCTCTGTTGGCTGTTTGTAGGGATTTCCCTACCATCGGCGCCACGCAATTGTTATTCTTTGCCAGGGATAAAATTCCGCCAGCAAAGGTAGGGTGAATTTTGTCTGGCGATGCTAGACCGCTGATGCAAGCCGCGCGCGCAAAACGAAATTCTCGACAGGGGCTATCATCGATCGACAAGGTGAATTTTATTTTTAGGGTGAATTTTATTTTTACAATTGGCTGTTGATGATAGCCCCTGTCGCAACACGCAAAAATTTCAAGTTATTTTCAGACAAATTATATATTCAGATATTCTCACAGTACACAGGTACACTTGTAGGATTTTACCCTACCGTCGGTGCGCGCGATTTTCAATCCGCCCCTTGCCAGGGATAAAATCCCGCCAGCAAGAGTAGGGTGAAATCCTACAAACAGGTACACTGGCGCAATTCAAATTATTGATCTCAATGTCGCAGCACAAATTATTTTTACTAGCGCTTGCCGCTTAACTTCGCGACTAGGCTGGCGTCGCGTCAGATTGGTCAACTGCATCGCTAAAGCCTTAAACAAGACTTTGTTTTTAGCGCGCGCATTTATAGGCACGTATAGGGCCTATCGTAGGCATGCAAACTTTATTAAGTTGTCATGTCTCTTTCTCGCGAGTGCAAATAAAAGTATTTAAAAAAGTACGTATTTTGCTATACGTACTTTTAAATACTCAGATACAGCGCGCGCAGTTACGCGCGCGCGCGCGCCAGAGCTGTGCGTCACGATATCTTGTGGAGGCCTTTTAACATGAAAATATTTTCGCGCGTTCCAATGTTATATGTAAACCGAAACTGCATGTGATCTTTCCCCAAAATGGAACAAACTTGCAACAAATTGGGGGAATTTATTCTTGGGCAAAGTTGACTCAGATTGAGGTCTGAGATGTATTTAAGATTCAGATTAAATAAAATAAGTGTGCTAGGGGTCATTTAACCTTTCTGATGCCACCAGATGGCCACCATCCGCAATGGCACAATATGTGACAGAAAAACTTGCAACAAAATGGGGGAGTATACTGGAGACCAGAGATTGGGTTCGATTGAAGTTTTGATGATTCCAATAGTTAGTAGAGGGATTGAATTTATGGGGTTGATGCTCATTTCGGGTCCATTGACCTCTGGGGTGCCACCAGATAGCCACCAAGGCCGCCTTTTACCGCATTCCTATTTAGACACTATTGAGACCCAATTCACGATTTGTTATGCCTTGTAGGTACTCTAATTGATGCTCTGGATGTCCTAGAGGACATAGAAGCACCAAAACTTTCGGGTTGTCCACTCAGAAAAGTGTTGGAGAGTTTCCCAAAAAGTGGAACAAATTTGCGACAATAGCTGAGAAATGGAACAAACTTGCAACAAAATGGGGGAGTATACTGGAGGCCAGAGATTGAGTTTGATTGAGGTTTTGATGGTTCCAATAGTTAGTAGAGGGGTTGAATTTATGGGTTTGATGCTCATTTTGGGTTCATTGACCTCTGGGGTGCCACCAGATAGCCACCAAGGCCGCCTTTTACCGCATTCCTATTTTAACACTATTGAGACCCAATTCACGACTTGTTATGCCTTGTAGGTACTCTAATTGATGCTTTGGATGTCCTAGAGGACATTGAAGCACCAAAACATTCGGTTTGTCCACTCAGGAAAGTGTTGGAGAGTTTTCCGAAAAGTGGAACAAATTTGCGACAATAGCTGAGAAATGGAACAAACTTGCAACAAAATGGGGGAGTATACTGGAGGCCAGGGATTGGGTTCGATTGAGGTTTTGATGGTTCCAATAGTTAGTACCGGGATTGAATTTATGGGTTTGATGCACATTTTGGGTCCATTGACCTCTGGGGTGCCACCAGATAGCCACCAAGGCCGCCTTTTACCGCATTCCTATTTAGGCACTACTGAGACCCAATTCACGACTTGTTTTGCCTAGTAGGTGCTCCGATTGATGCTCTGGATGTCCTAGAGGACATAGAAGAACTAAAACTTACGGTTTGTCCACTCGGGAAAGTGTTGGAGAGTTTCCCGAAAAGTGGAACAGATTTGCGACAATAGCTGAGAAATGGAACAAACTTGCAACAAAATGGGGGAGTATACTGGAGGCCAGGGATTGGGTTCGATTGAGGTTTTGATGGTTCCAATAGTTAGTAGAGGGATTGAATTTATGGGTTTGATGCTCATTTTGGGTCCATTGACCTCTGGGGTGCCACCAGATAGCCACCAAGGCCGCCTTTTACCGCATTCTTATTTAGACACTATTGAGACCCAATTCACGACTTGTTATGCCTTGTAGGTACTCTAATTGATGTCCTAGAGGACATAGAAGCACCAAAACTTTCGGTTTGTCCACTCAGAAAAGTGTTGGAGAGTTTTCCGAAAAGTGGAACAAATTTGCGACAATAGCTGAGAAATGGAACAAACTTGCAACAAAATGGGGGAGTATACTGGAGGCCAGGGATTGGGTTCGATTGAGGTTTTGATGGTTCCAATAGTTAGAACAGGGATTGAATTTATGGATTTGATGCTCATTTTGGGTCCATTGATCTCTGGGGTGCCGCCAGATAGCCACCAAGGCCGCCTTTTACCGCATTCCTATTTAGGCACTACTGAGACCCAATTCACGACTTGTTTTGCCTTGTAGGTGCTCCGATTGATGCTCTGGATGTCCTAGAGGACATAGAAGAACTAAAACTTTCGGTTTGTCCACTCAGGAAAGTGTTGGAGAGTTTTCCGAAAAGTGGAACAAATTTGCGACAATAGCTGAGAAATGGAACAAACTTGCAACAAAATGGGGGAGTATACTGGAGGCCAGGGATTGGGTTCGATTGAGGTTTTGATGGTTTCAATAGTTAGTAGAGGGATTGAATTTATGGGTTTGATGCTCATTT
>CAMPET010000085.1:206036-226274 GCA_946803715.1 Beroe ovata | reverse complement strand
TTGTGTGTGTGTGTGTGTGTGTGTGTGTGTGTGTGTGTGTTCAGTGATCTGAATGCAAGTTTCACATGCAACATCGCTGAAAAATTTAACAAGTTACAATCTGAAATGTGGATCATTTGAGAAACATTTCACATGATCATGCATTGAATGGTGAAATAAATTCCAATCTGATAAAATCTGTATCACGATCAAAGTAGACGATTAACTGCAACAACCAGTGAATACGCCGATCATAGCTGATTTCACCACATTTTCAGGATACCGTGCTCTATATACTCACTAGGTCTGACAGCTGAGAGGGCCCGTTTTGAGACAACACACAGAACTATCATAGTGATAAAGAGGGCAATGATTACACTGGACAACACCCAAAGTGACCACCCGAAGAGACAGTTTTTCTTGAAGAGAGGTTCAGCACTGCAGTACACAGTGGCACAACTCTCATCGTGCCAGGTGAACATCCATGTAATTGTGCCACTTCCCGTTAACACAACTGTCAGCGGGGGGAGGGGGATAAAGTGAGGGCACTTTCAGACTGTTTCAGGTCAGATTATACAGCAGTATCGTGTTAACTCACATGCTAAGGTTATAAAGTGTGTCAAAATGAGATAGATATTCTTCCCACAAACTGTCCCATAGCAACAGCTGAATATTGTCATGATCCATGATACAGTCAGTATAGTTAGACCAACGCCATACAGCGCAATTGCTATCTGAAAAAAGTGTTTAGGTACTTACTTACAACCAATTACAGACTACAGAGGAAGGAAATGTGGATAAGAAAATGTGGACACTCCGAGGATGAATTCATGATCTGAATAGGTTTCTCTTACTCTCTTTTTGTGATTTTTCTCCGAAAATGTAGTCATGTGTTATGATGCTATCTTACCGAAATGTTATATGAAGTCAGTTGTGAGTTGTAAAGTTGACCTAATGCTATATCTTGGCTTAGTTAACATGCTGTTGTTGAATATTGACTTTAGACATACCAATCCAGCCTGACCACCTAATTCAGCCTTGCTTGTATACAGTCGACATTTATCAAAGTTTACCGCAATATCTGCATCAAGAATGGAACCTGTGAGCATTTGTAATTCTTAGGGTTTCTGCAAATTGCTAAGAAATCCAAGAAGGAAAAGGCATTATTGTGACTGAATGTTTGATGCTAACATCAATTATCAAATTAAGTCATGTCAAAAGAGCCAGCCAAAATAATTGACAAAATAAGCATAGTACGTAAGGTATTATACCTGTTTGATAAGGATAGCACATTCCGACTAAGCCACAGGATCCAACTCCTGTTGAATTACTTTTCACCTGGGATTGATGTCCATCAGAAATTTTACAATGGATGGACACAATTCATCAAATGAATCACATTGATCAAATGAATCAAAGACAGAGTGACAAACCTTCACAATTTCTCCATCAATATTGATCTTGTTAACACTGTTACCAAGACCATTGGGTATTATTAACCATTTACTTTCAAGAAGAGTGATAATCTGACAACAGAGGATAACATATACAACAAAACATAACACAGCCCCTCCAGGATTTATACAATCATTCTTCTTGTGGCTCATGTCATCATACCTTCTCAAGTTCAAGTTAGGTCAATGGTTAAGGGTTACAAATATATCACACAACTGATATCCATTATCATAAACATGTTGTCAAGTTTACAGAAAATAGGGAACTTAATTTCTACCAGCATATCATTAGACAGTGAATGTTTTTTATAATTTGGCATTCTCTCTTTTATGGACTCAAAGTGTGTGTGTGTGTTCTTTCAGTACCTAGTGTATGACTTATGAGTTACACATGTTAAAAGTAGTAGCCTGTAGGCTCATTTCCTGTGACGCTGTTTTGTTTACTTTGCTCTCTCTGTTGATAGGGAAGACATGTGTAGTTGCATGTGTAGTTTTATGCATGGGCAATACCAGACAGATCTCGCAAATATTGTTTCTGTTTTGCATTGAATCATCGACCATACAATATGCATACTGGATGACGTGTTGATGTGATCGTTCTCAGTCTGAAATCTGGATTTAAGCTACTACATTCAACTGTCAGCATCTCTTACAATATGATAGTTGTTCCATCATCTGATGTGTTGATGTTTATCGTGACTACTTGAGTACGTGGCGTACTTGAATACAGGCTCTAGTCAATCAATGAAATCATCCCAAGAGACATGACATAAATTATAAAAGAACAACAATGCTCCATGATAAAAATGTGATAGTGTGATACATCATGTAAACAGTAAAAGGCAACAAATGCCACAATAGGCAGTAAATTTTAAAACATGGTTATACTATATTTGTCTATTGTTGTCTGTTTGTCAGTTGTCTATAGTTGTTTGTCTATAGTTGTCTCAGGTGTTCTAAATGAATAATTATGATATTCATTGTAAGATATCTNTTTCCATTCACACATTTTGAAAATATAATGAGAAACCTTTTGCATCTGAGAAGTTCACATTTTGGCGAAATAGAATTCTTATTTCTATGGAGAGGCTCTTTTAACAATCAGTATTACTATCTATAAAGAATATAATAATTATCTTTTAAATCAACTGGTGATGTCATTTTTGAACAATAAATATCTAGATATATTGTATTAATGATAGTTGAATTTTAGAAAAGCTAAAAGTGAAGATATTCTGACTTTGCGTCGCGCAACGCGCGCGCCGCGCACGTTTAGGGACCTTGTCGGACACGAATGTGTGCGAAATGGTCCCATACATATCGCCATATCAATATATTTTTGCTAAGGGACCTTGAGGAACACCGTAGCTAGACCGCTGATGCTTGTAGGATTTCACCCTACCCTTGCTGGCGGGATTGAAAATCGCTCGCACACTATGCGCTGGTGTTTACTAGGGGGCACTGAATTGGAGAGATATTAGGCGTTCGCGCGCGACGTTATAGTACAAAATTCAATTATTTGCTGAATCTCGCGGAAATAATTGAATCATGCTTGCCTTTGATATTCGATACCGCTGTGATCTTGTGCCAAGTCACCAAGCAGTGCAACAATTCTTTTCGGATCTTGATCTAAATCTAATTCCACTGGAATGTGGAATCATGGGGAGGTGTGGTCTGCTTTAGCTGAGTTATGAGTATTCATATTCAAAATGATATACAATCATCGATGAGTCAGATGTTCCTCCCCTGCCAGTTTCTACTTGTAGTAGTGCGAATTGAAAATGAAATAGATACTAGAAGTAGATACAAATAGATATTAGAAAAATGTGGTAATAACTCTGGCTTAGCTGCTGGTGAAAACACTTGGGAGCCGGGTCAATCGCACCTAATCAGTATCTATGACTATATCACTAGAGGTTCATCATATATATTGCAACCATGGTCATACTCTCTATCGGACAATATCACTCCGAGTTCATCATACAATATAAGTATCACTCTGCGACTCCGAGTCCGACTCCGAGTACAACACTAGTGCACCATGGTATTGGTAACGGTATTGGATTTGGTGCGACAACATAGTATTTCCCATTAAAAATTACATTTACCGCATCACTTGCTGGTCTATCGGTCATCACCGTCTCACTTGCCGGCCATCACCTGGTGATTCACCACATCATTCGCCATCACTCGCTGCCCAACTGCATCACCGCATCACTCGCCAGTCATCACCGCCTTACTAGCCGGTCTTCATGACCACATCGTTCGCCGTTATCACCGCATCACCTGCCAGCCATCACTGCATAACTCGCCTGTCCTCACCGCATCACTCGCCTGTCATCACTGCATTACTGTACTCGCCGGTCATCACCGCATTACAGTACTCGCTGGTCATCACCGCATCACTTGCTGGTCTATCGGTCATTACCGCATCACTTACTCAAACTGATGTCATCATATCAGTCGTTATTTATCACCGATTCCCTCGCGAACATCGCCACATCGCTCGGTCATCATCGCATCACTTGCCAGTCATCACTGCATCACTTGCGGTCATCACCGCCTCACTTGCTGGTCCATCGGTTATCACCGCATCACTAACTGATGTCATCATATCACTTGTCATTAATCACCGATTCCCTCGCGGACATCGCCACATCGCTCCGTCTTCATCGCATCACAAGGTGATGTCATCATTGCCGGTCATCTGCATCATACGCCGGTCATCATCGCAACACTCGCCAGTCATCATTCATCACTGCAACACTCGTCGGTCATCACTGCATCACCAGCGGTCATCACAACATCATTCCTCATCACTCGCTGCACACCTGCATCACCGCATCACTCGCCAGTCATCACTGCATCACTCGCGGTCATCACCGCCTCATTTGCCGGTCATCACCACATCGTTCGCCATTATCGTCGCATCACCTGCCAGTCATCACTGCATCACTCGCCTGTTGTCGGACGATGCCATTGCCAGACCGCTGATGCAAGCCGCGAAGCGGCTTGCGTCAGTAATTCTCTGTCAGCAATTCTCTGTCTGAGAATAAGTTTGCGCCGCGCGCAACGNAATGGAAATCTTTATGCAGGAAAATATGGTTATATTGTAATTGGGAATATCATAACTGGGAGACTCAAATTAGAGACTTGAACTGGAGAGACTTGGACTGAGAACTAGGCTAAGAACTATAAGTATGTTACCAGGGACCATAACATACAGTACTCGCCGGTCATCACCGCATTACAGTACTCGCTGGTCATCACCGCATCACTTCCTGGTCCATCGGTCATCACCGCATCACTAACTGATGTCATCATATCACTTGTTATTAATCACCGATTCCCTCGCGGACATCGCCACATCGCTCCGTCATCACTGCATCACTAAGTGATGTCATCATTGCCGGTCATCTGCATCACCCACCGGTCATCATCGCAACCCTCGCCAGTCATCACTCATCACTGCAACACTCGTCGGTCTTCACTGCATCGCTCAATGGTTAAGAATAAGTTATCACCCTGCCCCAGCGGCCATGACCACTTGCCAGCCACAACCACATAATGTATCGGTCTTATAGTTATAGTTACATTTGCATAAGAGTGGTGGTTAGAGAACATCCTGATCCTGGATCCATGTGCATTCAATTCCATATTTCAAAACCAGCCCCTTCCTTCCAGTTCCACATATTGCTCATGCTGTTCACAATCCCTGCCAAAACACCGAGAGATATCCATAAAGCATACGTAATACTGTTACTGGCTAACTAGTAGTAGTTATCAGTAGTTTGTCTTCACTATCAGTACCATAATCATTCAATGCCCAATTTTGAAACACTTGCGTCTTACTCATAGTCATACAATTACATCATAGTGATAGCGTGATTTTATACAATTAAACAATTTCGTCTATTCCCGATTCTTTTTATAATGCCTAATTCATACTTGCGTCAAAATCCTGACCGAGAAACATTAGGAAAAAAATTGCAGAGTTTACGTTCCCCGTATATTCCAGCTCGGCTTGAGTTTATGGAATGCAAATGTCAGGCGTACGCGGTTCCAAATTGTCCTTTCTCTGCACGACATCGTTCTAAAAGTTTAATCCCTATGAGTGTAAAATGCAGATATCATTAAAACATGTAACTTTCTCGGGTTTATCTTTTGATCAATGCCGATCTATGCTCCATTTCCCAGATATCTCACGTGAAATCGCCCATTGGATCAACACAAAGTCAGGCACGAGCTGGTTCAGACCTCCTCCTTTTCCCGGAATTTAACCAGGATATAATTGTTTTGGGGCGGATAATTGTCTCCTCGACCTCAACAAACAAAAGAATGTCTATTTCAAGACAAAATGAAACGCAAGCTGATTGGCTGTGACCTATGATTGGTGACCTATGATTGGCTGAAAATTGAAATTACACCTTGCGTCCCACTCCCAATGGCAGTAGTGACGTAGCACACATGAGCACTCTCACATAGCACATTCTCACTACTGCTCCCGCAATGTAATAAAATTTTGTTTATTTAGGGAGCGGATAGCTGTCTCTTCGACCTCTACAAAGAGAGGAATATATTTTCAGACAAATTGAAACTCTGCCTTCTGATTGGTTGAAAAGGTTCACTCCCTCGGCCTTTGATTGGCGGATATGACGTGTTGTTTTACATCGCTATGATGCTGCTATGGTGATGTGCGACTCGCCCACGTAGTACAGTTTGTGTTGCTAATGCTATATCAGATGATCATTGATCATATACCACTGTCCAACCAACAAAGTATTTATTTTTAACTCTGCATAAGTTCACTCAGCGCGAAAATTTACCATTATATCGTAACTTTTACTTATTCGGCTGCAACTATCATGATCAGTGGTATAAGACGAAGCTTCATATGTTTAAAATTATGCCGTATAACTATACATTGATGGTTCTCTCATTTTAGCATGAATAACTCATGAGGTTCGCGGGACTGTGTCTGAACATGCGAAGGCTGTGGAGATGAGCGATCACCTGCAGGTATTTTTTATTGTGCCACCTATATCTGAGATCCAAGAAATCAGATCGTTATCGAGTCATATTCTTGATTTTCGATTCACAGAACGCGCAGCTCGCGACCCTTTCTTGCGCATTGATTCAATTAAATCGCTAGAGTACTGGTTCTTCTATAAGTATAAGTAGGGTAAATATGATCACATTGACAAAATTGGCTAAAATGGCGCTTTATCGCCATTTTAAGGGAGGAGATTTGACTGAATCAATAACGATATTCATCCGTTCACTCTTTCAGATGGAAGTAGACCTGTATTGCAGCATGTTTTGAGCATATAAAGGCGATATCTCAATGGTAATAGCAATGGTCATGCAACCCTACTCATGGTCATGAGTGATGCATAAGGATTATTCCTCACTCATGTGATAATGAATGACTGGATCGCTGCTGCCATGTGCCTCTTGAACAATTTAAGATACTTCGAGTTCAAGTAAAGAGACTGATTACGATGTGATATATGGATTATACCGCTACACCAGGCTGTAAATCCGAAATTTTGGTTCAGACTCTGCCAGTTAACAGTCTAGGAGATAATCGCGATGATTCAAGAAAAGTAAGTATAAAATTTTTGCACGTATAAGCTTCTAGTTCTAAATAACTTCGTAACTTCGTTGAGTTTATCATCATGTAGGTGAAGGGCCATCAAACATCAAAACCGCCTAGCTCCTTCTAGTTCTATAAATATAAGGTACATCACAAACTCTCAAGTTATCACCGAGCTCAACTTTATCAACATTTGTCGACTAAGCTTCTGCTTACTAGGCATCAGCTGGTGCCAACTCACAGTGGCTTAGTCCCAGTCCACTATCAAGTGCTAGTGGGCACTAGTAAGCACTTGATAGTGGACTGGGGGATACGTCTCAATTCATAATAATGATATAATATCATGGTCGATAACTTCAGGGGTCGCTGTAGAAGATGACAAGTGAACTGTTAACAAAAAGTGATAACGAGAACCAGTCGTGACAACAAGATTCAAGTTGTGACAACGAGATCCAGGTCGTGACAACCAACAACGAGATCTAAGTTGTGACAACGAGATCCAAGTTGTGACAACGAGATCCAAATTGTGACAACGAGATCCAAATTGTGACAACGAGATCCAGGTCGTGACAACAAGATCTAAGTTGTGACAACGAGATCCAGGTCGTGACAACGAGATCAAGGTTATGACAACGAGATCCAAGTCGTATCATTCTGTTGAATGAAGACATAACGAACCTCACCATTTCTATTCGATAGACTTTGAGGACATTCTGTTACCACTCGGACACTGCCACTATCGAGTACCAGCACACACTTTTCAACTGTATCTGACATTCTGAGTGACTTAACAGTTAATCAGTTTTGTGTTAGATATCGAACTTTTGGGCAAATTTTCGCTTTCAATCTCATTCATCTTTTCTTTCCGATTGAAATTCAAGAGTTCAGTGGAAATGTAATTCAAATCAGTATTGATTCATAGTCCAACCTTCTTCACTTTTCATAATATTGTCTTGTAGACACTAGTGTAACATGATACGGAGGGAAAGTGCGCATTTTCTCAGTTTACGTATGAAGCGACCTATGAAGTTACGACCGTCTTATTTCAACGAGGATTTTCTCAAACTTCCGGACTTGGAGCAGCTGATCGGCTTATACCATGTTTTAGAGGAAAGATTGAGCTTTATCCCAGTATGTTCCAAATGCTTGCTCCAAGTCCGGAAAGTTGAAATAATTGTCGTTGAAAATTGCCAATTTTTGATCGATCATAACTTCTCAAGCGTAATGAGCCTGAGTTTGGTGGAAAAACCGTTGTCAAGTAGAATCTTTCGGCTTTATGATGCAATAAAATAGAATGCATCGAATCTTATACTGTTGATTTGATTGATCGTAGAGTACAGCACACTTTTCGAAAATTGTGAAAAATGCCCTACGAAAACTGACCGCTCAAAATCGCGAATTTTGCGATTTTTCCTGTAAAAGTGACCTATACAAAACTATACATCATCTGAAAGCTCTAATTTAGNGGCGACGGTAGGGTAAACGCGTCGCGTCGCCAGACAAACATTGCGCGCCCGACCCTGTTCTACTCCAGTGTACTCAGTGAAATGAACTGAAAATCGTGGAATTGAAATGATAAGAGACGCGCAGCGCGCGCGGAGTATTTGGGGCACGCAGCGCGGGAACAGGCCGGGCCGAGCCACACTGATCATTATAACTGGATATACTCACATTTTCTTTGTGATATACAGGGTGCATGTCAAAAAAGTGGACAACAGTAGATATCATTATATCAACATCAGTGTGCTCTACAAAAGCTTGCATATCTCCGATGCGGTTTTTCATTTTTGAAATAACTTGATGAAATTTTCAATATTTTTTCTGGAATTGTTGAGGATTGTTATGTTGAAGTCTGCATTCATTTTTGACGCTCAGATTGTGGTGCATGTCAATGAATGAAGTTGACAAAAGCAGTTCTCTGGTTTTTGCCAATTTCTCTGTCAATTTTTGAGGTAGATACGTCAAATTTTTTGACCAAGTAGGTGCAAGTGATGTCTTTCTATGCTGAAAATTTCTTTGTTGATCTCCAACACGACCGGAGTTATAGACAGCATTGGAAATGAAGAAATACTTAAAAGTAAGTTTTTTGCTGATAACTCAGAAAGGTTTTGTGCTGAGGACTTGAAAATTTGGTGGGGAAAATTATTGCTAATATCTACCACACCTCCAAATTTCAACGAGAAACTCCGAACAGAAGCTGAGATATGGACGTTTACTTTTGTCCACTTTTTTATGACACACCCTGTATATTGTTACTTATGATGGTCGTCATTTGTGATCATACATAAATCTTTTTTGTTTTAAGAAATTGATCAGCACTGTCAAAAATCATTCTATTCTATTCTATTAAGTAATTTATTCTATTTATTCTGGATCATTTTTGCTTATTCAGTTTAGCCTTCTACATATATTTATGAGGAATAAAGTAATTGTTTAGTCAAAGCTATACTTTCAAAGTTTATGCTATACCTTTATAGAGCAGCAAAGTATTACTATGGATTCAGTACATTCAATACAACTATGGTGGATTTGGAGGGTCACACACAATTTCATCACTGAAAAATATAAACATTTCTTCATTGAATGTGGACTTATTTTAAACAATAATCTTCCCTGTCTAGATCAGTGTATGCAACAACCTCCACCATATGTTCCTCCAGGGGGTGCTCCACCCCCTGCTGCCATGGTCACAAAGGTTGAGTTGACTATATCTTGTGAAGGTTTACGAGATGCTGATGTCTTCTCAAAGTCAGATCCTATATGTGTCTTGTTCAGCTTAGATGGCAATGTAAAGAAGGAGGTTTGTTAACTGTTTTTGGCTCTTAGCTATCAATGAACATCACCAATAACACCAAATATAGATGATTACTGATGATAAGTATCTATTATCTTGGAATTTTATCATTTTTCAAGTAATTTGTCATTCAACTAGGTTGGTAGGACAGAAAGAATTGATGACACCCTCAACCCTAAGTTCCAGAAACAGATCATTATTGACTATCATTTTGAAGAAGTCCAAAGATTGGAGTTTGCAGTTTTTGACATTGATGAAAAATCAAATAATATCAATCAAGGCGACTTTCTTGGGAAAATGGAGTGTACTCTGGGACAGGTGACTATTCATTTTTAATTGCACCCGCTACTGACAAGCTTCAGAAGATTATGCCAAACAGTAGAGGACCACAGTAGAGGACCACAAAAATTATGCCCCTCCCCAAAAATATCGATCTCTTTTATGGAGTTAAATTCCACTTTCTTCGCACAGATTGTTAGTGCTGCAACTTTCAAAAAGCCACTAGACTACAATGGACGAGCACTTGGTACAATCTCAGTTCAGTCACAAGAACAGGGTGGCTTACAGAAAGCAGTCAAAATGACTTTGAGGGGTGTGAAGCTCGATAAAAAAGATTTCTTTGGTAAGCCCCAATACTCTCCTTTTTAACTTCTTGTATTTTGAATGGATTTTGAGCAGTTATCTGGTACTTTCTGGTACTTCACCCAATGTTAATTACATAATTTGCACTTATATTACTCTAGTTGACCTATTATTACTTATATATGTAATATTTGTAGTTTTGTACACTGCTGAAGCTTATAATTTCAAATTGCTGCCTGAATACATGATGGAATTGCATTGCTGCTCCCAATGACCATCTATCTGAAAGGTTATTTCAGATAAGTTATCACGATCAAAGTGGCTAGGCATGCAAATATTGGTTTCTATTGTAGTGAGTGCAATTTTGGTTTGCTTCCCTGCAGCCTCATATTATGTGCTCCTCTTGTACGTAGCATTCCTCCTCTTTCACCTCAAAAACTTAGGTAACAATAATTTCAAGTGTTTTCAATATGCTGATATTCATTATTGCTACACTTCCTACGAAGTCTGCTGTAAATGATTGATGATGTGAGGTGAAAGTGAGTGTAGGAATGTGAGTGCAAGCAATCATTTCTGTGAACAGCTAGATAGAGTCTGTAAATCCCACAATGCAGCAATGTCGACGTGTAACTTTGCCCTATTATCAATCGATACAATCCCGATACAATATATGTGCTATGGCATGAATTTCACAGCAAGATCTACCGAATTGAATTGCAAAGTGCTCATCATGTTTGTTTTTGTACCTGTAGGAGAGTGCGACAAATGACAATGTTATGGAATAATTTCAGGAAAATCAGATCCGTTCTTGGAATTTCACAGACAACTGATTGACGGCAGTTTTACACTGGCTCATAGGACAGAATACATCAAGAACACTCTCAACCCGAGCTGGAAAACCATGGAAATCAACACCCGGCGACTCTGTGATAATAACCCAGACTCAGTAGTCAAGGTGCGGCCCCCTAAATGTCCCCGAGTATTTGTATCTTCATTTTTCTTCATCTATCAAGGGGCTGGCAAGCCCCTCGCGGCATCTGTAGGTAATGTTACACCTGCGAGCAAAAAGGGCCCGAAGGGCCCTTTTNGAAGTAGTAGCAATATGTACAGCTGCTAAGTTGCATCTGTTTCGTTGTTTTACCGGGTTTGAAGCACTAATTGTGCTGTAGGATGTACATATATCCCACATATTTCATATCATTATGCTGATGATGATGATGCATAGCATGGACTATCTCGATATCTTGTGCCACTCAGTGCCATTCACAGATAGCCGTGTATCTCAGCAAGTACAAGTAGCGGAGACAAGCATTACCGAGACCAAGTTCTTACTAAGATGTAATATGGAAACTAGTAACTACCTGTTTGGTTCTGTTAGCTTCTGGCAGTGAGGCTACTGAAACCAGCTGTATCATCATAGATATGTGTCACATTGTGCTCCAGTATGGTTATCACAATATATACTCGTTATTCAGGTTGAGTGTTTCGATTGGAACAGTAACGGAACTCATGATCTCATCGGAGAGTTTTACACCAGTCTAGCTGAACTCGAGACATCAAGTGCTGGGGTGAGTAGTGTCAACTGTTGTTGATATTATAGTCTCCAGGGTACCTACTACCTATGTGTTGACTGTTATGAATAATCATCTTGACTCTTATACAGCATGACATGAAATAGAATCACTTCACACACACACACANCACACACACAAACACACACACACACACACGCAAACACATACTGTCTCTATCAGAAAACATGGTCGTTGGTACATCCGAAGAAGAAGAGTAAGCGAGGGTACAAGCACTCGGGAGAGATAGTGATGGAGGGGGTGGAGGTGAAGCGCAAATACAGCTTCCTCGAGTACATACAGGTACATGTTGTTGTACATGTTGTTGTGGTACATGTTGTTGTGGTACATGTTGTTGTACATGTTGTTGTGGTACATGTTGTTGTGGTACATGTTGTTGTAATGATGATCGCAACAAAACAGCACTACCATGGTAGTACTGTTCAGCTGATTATGCCTTTTTTCTAGACGTCTTTGATTATAAGCATCACTCATCAGTGCTCATAACTCAGGGGCAATTCAGAGATCTCTGACGACTGTGTTGTACTGTTCATGATACAGACACAACATCATAATACTGAAAACACATTGTGACACAATAGTCGTATACCACATCACAACAACACAGCTATAACACACTGTGTACTATAATAATAGAACCCAATATGATGTACTATGGAACCACAGTCCACATCACAGCACCACAGCTATTACACACTGTGTATTACCAGGGAGGGTGTGAACTGAATTTCGTGGTGGGTATCGACTTCACGGGAAGTAACGGTGACCCACGTGACAGCTCTTCTCTGCACTACATCGGGGGTGCCACCCCCAACCAGTACACTCAAGCTATCACTGCAGTCGGTAATGTCATACAGGACTATGACAGTGATCAGCTCTATCCAGCCTTCGGTTTCGGCGCCCGTCTACCCCCCTCGTGGCAGGTATGTGGCCATGTATGTACGCCATGTATGTGCGCCATGGTATGTGCGCCATGTATGTGCGCCATGCATCACACATGCGGGTGTGCCAACTGTCAAGTATTGAGTATAAATAAATACTATCTATGGAGAATGGTATTCTTGGGGAGGGATCTCAGATGGTTTTGATCACGTGACAGCGATTGACCAATGATAACATGGATTCAACCAATCAAAATCGAAAAACGCTATCATGTGATCAAAACCATTTAGGGCCCCTCCCCAAGAATACCATTCTGTATTCGATGAAATTTTCAGTTAAAAATCTGTCAATATAATCAGGTACTGTCACGCGGCGGCACACATGTATAACTGACTGCCACTCTCCACACATGTATAACTAACTCAAACCGCCACTCTGCACACATGTATAACTGACTGCCACTCCCCACACATGTATAACTAACTGCCACTCCCCAGGTGTCACACCAGTTCTCACTGAACGGCGACCCCGTCAACCCCGACTGTCACGGTGTCGCGGGGATACTGGCAGCGTATCACCAGTGTATACACAGTGTACAGCTGTACGGACCCACCAATGCTAGTCCAATAGTGGGAAATGTCGCCAATATGGCACGGCAGGTAGGAGAGCGAACACTGGGAAGTAAATAGTGAGTGTTCACTGTTCACTGTCATGAGAATTAGCATTTTAGTTTAGTTGACGCCTGACTTGTGCCCACAATTACAGTGGCATCATACTTTGTGAATAATGCCATGTCACTGTCATCACTTTTGACTGACGTTGTTTAACAACTGCATGTGTATTGCTTGTTATTATACCTATCCAACACGACATCTGCAGGCGTTTCACCAGCAACAAGCTAAACAATACTTTGTACTACTCCTCATCACAGATGGCATACTGACGGACATGGAACAAACTATTCACATGATCATAGGTAAGATCTGATATTATTGCTAGTTACAATTCCCTCTATAAGTATTCCTCGAGGGGTTAAGTGAAAGTGAATCATTTCTACGATTGGTTGTAATCGTTATCTTGCAACCAGAGTCTATTATAAACAATATCAATCTCCCTCCCTTCTCAGAGGCTAGTGAGTTACCGATGAGTATCATTATTATTGGTGTCGGTGACGCTGACTTCAGCGACATGGAGCGCTTAGACAGCGATGATCAACTGTGAGTATTGTACACAGTACATTTGAGTGTGGTTACCATCTTGTATAGTCTAGTTACACTGATTTATAATGTACATTGAATAGTTTACATTGAACAATGTACATTTCACACTTGTTACAATCGAATTGCTACCAATTCCAGGTTATCACTTGGACAGCGAGTTGCGAAACGTGACATAGTCCAGTTTGTACCGTTCAGAGACTTCAAAAATGTGAGTAGTGCCGTGGTGCGAACACGATGTTTCAGCACACGCTGCAAATATGCGTGTTATGAAATGATTATTATATACTCACTGGTAGAAAGTGCATACCGCCTCTTCAGCAAGAAATCTACTCGCGTGTTTCAATTCATCATGTTTGTAGAATATAGATGCTACTCGTTTGTACATCGCATAGAAATGAAGTAGAGAAAGGTATTATAGCGCTGACTATTATAATCGTACAGTGTACACACAACACACAGCCTATTGATAATTAACTATTACTGTAGAGAAAATTCGGCACAAGCTACTACTTCAGCACCAGCTACTACATCATCATTCACAGGTCACAGACGCACACACAGACACAGACAGACAGACAGACAGACATACACATACAAACACAGACCCAGACACACAGACACAGACACAGANGAAATGAATGAAAATAGGGAGTTAGGAATTGTCTGACATAATGCTACCGCCTGAATAATTGCTACAAATGAGATTCCTGCATTCCTAATGTATTGCCACTGGGGACACACGGCCTATTGTTATTAACTATTACTGTAGAGAAAATTCAGCACAAGCTACTACATCAGCACCAGCTACTACATCATCATTCACAGGTCACAGACCCAGACACACAGACACAGACACAGACACAGACACAGACACACACTCACACAGACACACACACACACACACGCACCCACACACACACGCGCACCCACAGATACACTGTATAGCGTACGCACTGCCATAATCAGACCATATATGACAGATATGACAGTGTACACTACACACCATGAGCGATTAAATGTATAGTGTGTTCATAGAATAATGTACAAAACACAATGTATACCGTAGTGAATGTTGACACCTCACTGCACCTTCTAGGCTACTCCTGCGCGTCTCGCTGCTTGTGTACTTGACGAACTGCCAGCCCAAGTGTCCGACTTCTTTTACAGTCAGGGCAAAGAGCCCCCAAATGAGCTGCCAGAGTCCACACCGCCCCCCTCTTATTACACTAGTGAATCTGCTCATCGATCCCACTCAACAATTTCCTCACGACAGTCAACATCGTCTAGGCTGTGGTAGTGACACATAAACAAAAAACACTTTAATACACAACAGACAATAAGAAGAGATGATTGAGTAGGGTTGACACTATTTTACAGAAATACACTTTATTGCATGACGTGATTCCATTATATGATTAAGTCGAGGAATAACCTTGTCTAGCATTGATTTTCCAACACGGAAAGATAGGCATCACAGGAAGTAAACAATGATATCATCGATTAGGGAAATGTGCAACGAACCAGTATTTTCTAGAACTACGCTCAATTTTGTCTGTCCTGAGCTTCTCTAAATAGTATGAAACGCATTGTTAGGGTAAATTGATGATTTAACCTGTGACGTCATCACATATACGTATCGCGCGAAACGTTTTTTAGGTTCATTCCTGGATTCCAATCGACACTGCGCGTCTAAAGTTGGTTTGTGCGTACTGTGAATTTCGAAATTAATTCAATTAAAATTCCAAAAAAATACTACAAAACAAAGAATACAAAATTCTATACATACCAGAATCCACATTGCTAAACCCCGTTGAAAATGTATGTTTGTGCTCCTATGACCTATCGATAACACCGTGTTGCTGTGTGCCCTATGTGTTAAACCATTCTTGTGCTGCTGTTCCACCTGCTAATAGCAAAGCATAGGCCAATCCGGCGACCATTATAAGGAGCAAGCCTACAACTGACCATATTTTCAGGTCCCAATTGCGAATCTAGCCTCTGAGGTTCTGGCTGAAATACCAGGGCAGCTATCTGGCTTTTACAATGGGCTTAAGCTAGCTCCACTCAATGCTACCTATTCATGAGACATTTGCGCAGTTAATTCATCTGGGGCATAATTCAAACTGACAGAATACCCATAATGATTTGACGATTATTAACGCAGAATGCTAATAGTTTACAGTTGTGTTGGCTAGGTTAGCTTATTTCACATGAGGGTGGTAAATGGAAGCGAAAACAGCCCATATACAGTGAAATATTCTCTTGCAGGTCTCACCAACTAAATTAGCGGCAGCAGTTCTAGAGGAGTTACCCGGCCAACTTAGCGACTTTTACCAGCAACATAACATACCGCCGCCCGATGAGAGCCCTTGCTGATGTTTCCTAGATAAATTTACAGTCATTGAGAACGTAAATCCGTGATTGGAACCAAAATCGTCTTACTTCGGCTACCTGCAAGGGAATACTCCACTTTAGGATTCGACGTCTGGGTGTCTGGACATATGCATGAATAGCTATAGCTCTACCTCTTCGAATTCAGTGCGACAATATTCCTCGGCTATCTGATACAAATGAGATATCCATGGTAAACAATGTTAATCTAACATCTCATATCAAAATCACGGAACCGGTTATTTTACAGTTTGAATTTCATATCTTTAAGTTTAGTTCGATAGAAATTTTAGATATTTTAGAAATTTTTTGAATGTTTTCCGTTCAAGATATGACAAGTTTATTATAAGTTCCGAAGCTAGAGTTTTTTTTAACAATTGAGAGAAGTAAAACATTTTGATATGTCTATTGAACTAATTTATCTTCAACAGTAACTGGTGTAGTTTTTATTGTGTTCTATATTTTCAGGAAAGTGCAGACAGGCTTGCTGCCAGTGTTTTGAAAGAGATCCCGGGACAAGTTTGCAATTTTTTCTGTGACATGCACCGAATTCCGCCGTTCTATCAACAATTCAGCCCCCAAATGCAATGAACATTCTTTAACAATTTTGCGAACTTTTTGTTCTCTGCCATATAAGTTCTCTACTATAACTAATTAGTAAGTTTCGATAATAGATTCGTCAGTCATAATCGCCGTGATGCATGCACTATAATTCGGTAGATGATATAATATTCAAAATGATGATGCATGGCACTTGACACAGACAGAATTGCTGAATCTCATGCTCTACACGATGTGTTTTTTACCGTTGTTTACCCGTTTTGTCACACTCACATGTAATAGACTTCAGTGCTGCGGCTGATAGATCGAAGATAGATATATCAATGAATCGCAAACTTAACGATGGGGTACTTAAAGTAATTACTAAATCACTGAGTTGAATCTCATTTCAAGCTGATCGCATATTCGCGACAGCATGTCATTGTCATGTCTGTTTATCATATCATTTCTTTTTTGGTCTCAAATAAATTATGCGTGGTAATTTCTCGCAATTTTAGAATTGCTGCGCTAACAAAGAATTGGATATCACAGTCCAGTGCATCTTGATCTACAATGCATGTCGCGGTCGTGTGCTATGCTTAACTTCTCAGAGGTTCGAACACTGTGACCGAGATGGCACTGCATGATGCCTTTCGCTTGAATAGGATTTATCAATGTCACACTGGATTTCATTATTGCTTCGAATATTGAGGACCATGGTGGATTCTCATTCAATTCCCTCACCAGACCGAGAGTCCACCCAGGGTGGACCACCCTGACCTGTGGAGAACTCAGCTCCCGACCTGCAAGTGCACTCCCCTATATCTCCTATATCTCGATCTCCTGAATAGGCCCATATCTCCTGGAATAGGCCCGGTGATTCGTTTCCAAAGCCGCGCTGTGGCGCACTTCAACTTCATTTCTTGATCCTCTCCTCATCGAAATCCACCTAGCATACCTATTCCTAATACCAAGTCATACCTAATATAGTAATACCGTGTTATGACTCATGTCCATTGTCTAACTTTAAGTCTTCAATCATGCCATTGCCAGCATAAGTATTGCAATTGGCAAAAGGGTCATTACTCATAAGATTTGTAATTCATGATTGTGTCCATTGTGTCCATCAATAAGAAAATGTCTAATGCACGTCTAATGGACCGGGACGTCTTATGGACGTCAATTGGACGTTATGACAATCGCTTGATGTTTGCTCACCTTGGCAGTCGGCCTCATGGCCTTCAGTTTTCCGTCTCGTCCGATTCAATTCCTGTATGTGTCAAGTCTCAGAACAGAGTCATGTGATAAAGACCAGCTGCTGAGCCACGCTGTTTCACTGATTTTGTATTGCATATTATCACTAAGAGTAAATCACTAATCAGAGTAACACAACACCCACAAAAAATCCCCAAACTCAGCTTATCTACACGCTGCATCAGCTTATCTACACGCTGCATCAGCAAGATTTATACTGATAAGTCCTCTGCATTCCCGCATTCGAATTTGAAGTTTTTATAATTTTCAATTTGTTCCCCTTCCAAGTTCCCCTGTAAGTTCTTTAAAGTCTATTTCTAACTGATTGAAGATTGCCACACTCACTTAGGACAACTCGTCATCTGTAAGTGTAATACTAATTTTAAAAGCGGCTGAAGTGTAAAATCGATTGAAGTGTGAAAGCTATGGCGGATCAGAAGGCTCACCCGGAATTTTATCTCTGAAAAATATAATTTGACCCTTCTGCTCCGCACGTGGATCACAGGGTTCATCTAAGGTGAGCCTTCTGATCCACGTGGCGCTTCTCTCTCTGGGGTCAAGTCAAAATTCGGTGATCCTCCTGATCCACCTTAGGTGGATCAGGAGGGTCACTCAAATCCAATTTGACCCCAGGGAAGCGCAACGTGGATGAGAAGGTCACCTAAGATGAACCCTGTGATCCACGTGTGGATCAGGAGGGTCACACGGAAAAATAGAATTTGACCCTCCTGATCCATACACGTGGATTACCGAGTTGATCACTTAGGTGACCCTTCTGATCCACGTTGCGCTTCCCTGGGGTCAAATTGGATTTGAGTGATCATCGAATTTTGACTTGACCCCAGAGAAGCGCCACGTGGATCAGAAGGCTCACCTAAGATGAGCCCTGTGATCCACGTGGCGCTTCTCTGGGGTCAAGTCAGAAGGGTCAAATTCTATTTTTCAGAGATAAATTTCCAGGTGAGCCTCCTGATCCGCCATAGAAAGCGGTTCTTAAAAGCGGTTTTCAAGAGGTTCCTGAAATGCGTGGTTAAATCAGGAAAGTAACGAAAAGTTTAAAACAGTCTATATATTGAAGTGTCGCTTCAAATAGACTTAGTCATTTTGGTCGGAAAANATTCGAATTTGAAGTTTTTATAATTTTCAATTTGTTCCCCTTCCAAGTTCCCCTGTAAGTTCTTTAAAGTCTATTTCTAACTGATTGAAGATTGCCACACTCACTTAGGACAACTCGTCATCTGTAAGTGTAATACTAATTTTAAAAGCGGCTGAAGTGTAAAATCGATTGAAGTGTGAAAGCTATGGCGGATCAGAAGGCTCACCCGGAATTTTATCTCTGAAAAATATAATTTGACCCTTCTGCTCCGCACGTGGATCACAGGGTTCATCTAAGGTGAGCCTTCTGATCCACGTGGCGCTTCTCTGGGGTCAAGTCAAAATTCGGTGATCCTCCTGATCCACCTTAGGTGGATCAGGAGGGTCACTCAAATCCAATTTGACCCCAGGGAAGCGCAACGTGGATCAGAAGGGTCACCTAAGATGAACCCTGTGATCCAAGTGTGGATCAGGAGGGTCACACGGAAAAATAGAATTTGACCCTCCTGATCCATACCCGTGGATCACCGAGTTCACTTAGGTGACCCTTCTGATCCACGTTGCGCTTCCCTGGGGTCAAATTGGATTTGAGTGATCATCGAATTTTGACTTGACCCCAGAGAAGCGCCACGTGGATCAGAAGGCTCACCTAAGATGAGCCCTGTGATCCACGTGCGGAGCAGAAGGGTCAAATTCTATTTTTCAGAGATAAAATTCCAGGTGAGCCTCCTGATCCGCCATACCCACCCACATACACTCACACACACACTCACACACACACACACACACCCCCACACACCACCACACACACACCCAAGAATGGTGGATGAGACTCATACATCGAGCCTAATAGTGTGAC
>CAMPET010000085.1:159473-196212 GCA_946803715.1 Beroe ovata | reverse complement strand
TGTGTTCTGTGTGTGTGTGTGTGTACGTGTGTGTGCGTGTGTGCGTGTGTGGGCGATCATAACTTCGTGTGAGTCTAACTAGCTATAGGTCAGTGAGGTCAGTACACTTATATGAACTACAACCAATACATGTACACTTACATGCAACTGACATTGTGTACTAGCTCTTAACCACTTAGTGTACGACTAATTGATGTGTAACTAATTGATGTGTAACTAATTAGTGTCAATTACCTCGGAGCGGCCAGTGACAATCCTAATCACTCTCGCGGTGTCAGCAGTCAGTGATGTGACGGACTGGTATAGTAGTTCACTATACAGCATGGCCACGTTCTTTATACCCTTCACTGGAAGCAAAACACAATCAACTATAATCGTGCCACACAATGCCACGCAATGCCAGCATGTCACATTGGTGCCACCTACCCCACATCACTAGGACCATGCTGGTTTGCGCATCGCCACAATGCTTCCGAATTGAACTCTCAACCATTTCCATATTGCCCTTATCACGCTGAAACAAATAGTAACATAACATAGAGCTGATGTGTATCAATTAGTGAAGTGATGTATCAATTAGTGAAGTGATGCACCCTTCATCTAGATAGATAAACAGAGAGGGTGCTAAGTGATTGATTATATCATTTACCTTTTGAAATTCTTTGAACACTGCTCTCAGATGAGAGAAGTTATGTTTACTGAGGACATCAAGAACCGCCGGACACACTGATATTTTCCAGTTAGCTTGCTCTGCCTACAATGCACGCAATTAGTAACAGCAGTTACTATCAGTCACTTACAAAGTTAGAACAAATAGCTGATCAGAAAAACATCACACATCACACAGTAACATTACAGAGAATCTTCTCACATCACACAGTAACATCACACAGTAACATCACAGAGGAACATCACACATCACACCGTGTGATTCACACGGAATCTACTACAGGGATAGATCAACTCACAGCGATGAGAGTAGCCACTGCCTCATGTACCTCACCAACAGAGTCGTGTGAGTCTCGTGGTGACTGGAATAGACAGTGAATAGTGAGATACCGTGTATACAGTGAGTGCATGCATGGGTAAAATATGCATGAGCAATTCGAATCTAAGTATACTGGGTTCAAACAATACAGTTTATACACAGCAAACGTTACATAATCATGATCAGCTTACAGTTTACATTGTACATTGTGCACTGTGCAGTATACAAAGTCAATGTACAGTGTACAATGTACAGTGTACAATCGACAATCTATACCTCCAGTAATGCGAGATACAGACTCCGGTGATCGCTGATGTACGCTTCCATGTCATCTCTGATCGTCGTTTCAAACTCTGAAATCAAATGCCAGTGTATACTTGATTACTTGATATTCCATTGCAACATCTATGTTTGAACCAATATAACAACCGATTTCGTCTTCAACAACATCATCGGGTCTTGGATTGGTATGGTTGTTAAGTTGCTAAGTGTTAGACATAATGATACCTGCTTCATATGTGGTAAGTAACTCTGATATTTCAGAGTGAGTCTTCGTACACAGTAATTCGCAGATAACACTCTCATTACCATCCTGACAATGAAAGTACTGTGCTATCTAACATCCTGATGACGTCATCAAATGCAACATAACTCCCTCAGTATGAGTGCAACATGAATATTCATAACATATATGAGTAATAATATGCATGCTAGCACACGACAAATAGTAAGAACTGACACACACACACACACACACACACACTAGGGTGTTGCAGTTGCCCCGACCTTGTTCAAAACAGCCAAACCTCTTTGTGGTATAGAGGTTAGATGATTTAAACATGATACCCAAGTTTTAGCGAGATTCATCAATGTTTACCTTCAGCACAAGCGTAATGTCTANGTGTGTGACGATGTAGTATGTGTGTGACATGTGTGACGTGTGCGACATGTGTGACGTGTATACTGACAGCAAATATCACACAAGTGTATATTGTATTTAGTTTTATGCCTACGGTAGACTACCTACTTTGAGGTAGTTAAAGAGTACAAGTTACATTAAAAGTGAGGTGCTTTCTTGTACAATATTCTAGTATGCTACGTTTCTGGTGTCAGGATAAGCATTCATACAATTAAAAAGTAATACATATCTTCCAACTCACTACATACAGTGTTGAATTCAGATCGATACTGTTGGTCTATGACTTGTCTCTGATTGTTCGATCTTTGCACCAATATCTGAGCAATTGTATTCTCCATTGTGGTACACTGACCTGAGGAAATGAGTTGTGTTATTATTCCGGCCTACTCTCAAGTTTTGACAAGGCAAACATTGAGCCCATGTATCGGCTCAGGTTCTGAAACGACTACTACAACAGTCTACTACAACTGCTACTTCTTTTACAGCTGCTGGATGGTCCAGGAGAGGTCCACAATCTTGTAGGATCGGAATGGGGAGCTCTATTTCAGGGGAGCATGACTATGATGGAGACGAACTCCTGCTCAACTTTTGTGCACAGGGTGCCCCAGTCCAGTGTACCCATTGCTCAATGAGAGGAATATGTATTCTGTAGCAGTATGTTGGGGGCTGCAGCTTCTTTTTCTCTAATTGGGGCTAGTTCCTTAACGTATATTCGTGGCATCCCTGGTTACACTATTGCCTGTGCTTACCTAAAAACTTATAACACTGTAAGGGCAGGAATTGCAGCCACTAGCTGTTGAGAATGGCTAAATTTCATGTTAGGATTACGATTGCAGTTACAGAGTAGGGTCAAGATAATCCAGCCAGTTCCTCTCCTAACATGTGATTCCAAGCTTGGAACTACATAAGGCATTCTTGTTTTTTCCCTGGTTGCTTGTTGCAACATGCATTAATGTGGTCTTAATTCTACTATTGCTTGCAGGAAAAACAGACTGTTTCATTATAGTGCTGTAATTTCTGCATTAATGTTGTGTTATTGTGTCGTCTCAATTTTGGGACTTGGGTGCTTGTTGAACTGTTGCATTTTCATTGGGTTATTGTTGAATGTTGTATAATATTGTTTCATGGACACCAGCATAAATTGCTAAGTCTTCCACCATGGAAAATGCACTGTACACTATCTATTGTTTGTTGTGGTAACATACCTATACCCTCCTTAAGAGCAGCACGAATTTTGCTAACATCAGATTGTACATCAAAATTAGTGTCTTCTTTGATTGTTCCACTGCTTACCTGAAAGATAATCAAAATAAGCATATTACTTTCATAGGTCAGCAGTGCCATGTTCATTAAACATGAAAAAATCACTTACCATCTCTCAAGACTCTTTATAATGAATCATATGAACTAGTTTCTTCTTCACTAAATATTGACAACTTTGTGAATGAATGATCAGGAACATATAATCAACTTCACCACTCAGCTCTCGTGCCAATTGAACAAATAGATAACCGATGAATTATGATTTAGCAGCCTCCAAATAGCCCAACAAACATTGCAGAGTCCTGCTATCTCTGCATGATTTTGGTAGCAGAATTCTGATATCAAATGGAAGCAGAACCTCACTTACAAAATCTGATAATCAGCAAAGTGCAGGTTAAGGCAATCAAAAATAGAGCAATTAATAACCATGTTAGGTGACTACTGACTAGGTTATAGACCCTTATCCTGCATATACCACTAACATGAAAACCTACCCTTACCATAACAGTTGCCTTGAATCTCACCCTGACAGTTACTCCAACCCATACCCTAACACTCAGCCATGATACCTTTGACCTCTCCTGAAAAAGCAAGGTCCTGAAACTTCAGGTGAAATTTGACATTAGATTTCTGCTACCTCAAAAAGCAAAATTTTGCTATGTGTGTCAGGCATTTTGGAGAGTGCTTAGGATTCAATCTTAAATTCATTGAGAGACTTGTAGTGGTTCCAGTTTGAATGAGTTGCAACACATTCATCTCATGATATGAAGCAATAAAATCAGGTTGAGTTATCATGCAACCAGATCATTTACAGCAAGCAAGGTAAATAGTAATATCATCATCCACTTCAGCATGTTACTGGAATAGTGTACTTTCTATTTTCATTGTATTTGTGCATTGTATTTGGGCGGTCCGAATTCAGTCTAGGTGCAAACATTCGCATCAATCTCAAATTGAGTGTTCAGCATCATTGCTTGTCTATCGATGATATACCCTGTCATTGTCAGATTTTATCTGACCTCTGTTTCTCGCGCGCGCCTTGCCGGTTGCTATAGAATTATATTCAAACGAATTATGAGCGCGCGCCGGCGCCTTCCATCAATATGTACCGCCGAACCGCGCGAAGAAACTATGCGCGCTGAAAAGCCATGGGTAAACTAATTGGCCGTCTACTATAACATCCGGCATCGCGCGCCTTCATCGAAATTAGTTTACCCATGGATTTTACCCATGGATTTTATTCCTGGCAAGGGCGGAATGAAAATTGCGCGCACCGACGCGGTAGGGTAAAATCCTACAAGCGAGCCGCGCCGCAAAATGCAAAACGGCGAGGCGCGAGCCTGGTTTCGGCTTTCNTAATATGTACTGAATAAGGGACCTTCAGGAACACCGTAACCGCGTCGGTGCGCGCAATTTTCATTCCGCCCTTGCCAGGGATAAAATCCCGCCAGCGCAGCAAGGCTAAGAATAAGATGAAATCCTACAAGCGGCTCGCTGATACTGATAGTGATTGCTTCGCCATTGCGCGCCAAGCTATGCAATGCCAGATGTTTAATTTTATATCCCGGCCTTTTTGTTCGACTGTCCGTGTTATTATTTGCCGTTATAGCCCCTGTCGAGAATTTCGTTTCGCACGTGCTTGGCGCAAACTTATTTGTTATTGTTGCTGAGTGCTGACGCATTGACGCAAGCCGATTCGCTGTTTGCGGCTTGCATCAGCGGTCTGGCATGATCGATTGATCGCCCGACAAGGTATATGAATCAGTGAATAATCTAAATTAACTTTATTCAAATAATATTCAAATTCAATATTAATTTGAATTTTGAAGTAAATTCAGCTGATAATGCCATTTTCAAGTTTATTTAGGGTAAACTGAAGATATTGATAAACAGAAACTGTACATTTAAGAATTATTCGATTACGAAAGAGGGATCATCTTTGAAAATAAAATCTGCCCCATAAGTCAAATTTGAAAGGTTCTGATAGAGTTCAGAGTTAAACCTCAGACTATAATAATGAAGATAATTATAATGGAGTTAATAATAAGTTACCTAAAACTAAATTTACAATCCCTATCATCACAATTGGGTTTACAGGAATTGACTTGAATTCAAATATTCATCTGTAAATTAATCTGTATATTCTGTATATTATGTCTGCCATGCAATTGCAACGGACCTATTCTGAATTGAGGGGCAACTGTCCAGCCGAGCAAAAGCGGAACACTAACAGTTTTTCCTCGTTGGGCGAATTCAACTCCATGCCGATACGTTCGACTCTTATCCAAGCACTTGAAGAGATATATCTGATCGGATGCGGGGCAATCTCAGAATGTTTCATCGTCTTCATCTCCAGATAAGTTTATCTTGGAATTGGACGCGGTTCTAAGGGAGCTCTGAGGATATGTGGTATATTGGATATCGAGAACATCTCCAGCTGTGTCATAATCACATGATATCAACTAACCCGACTGCCAGTCCTTCTCGGCAGTTTGGTCGGTGTAATTTCCCCACTGGATGAGAATCCCCGTGATGACATGCCCTGGCTCCCGGCCAACTCTCCGCTCGGAGACCTGCTCAGTGAGCTGGACCGGGATCGTGGGGTGCCGAGCTGCTTGCTGGGCCCTGGAATCCCGCATCTGACGAGAGAGGGGCCGTGTGACGAATGCAAGTTACAAGGTCAATACCGAAATACAATTACAATAGGTGAATCACCAGATTACTCACTTGCGCTTCTCTATATTCGTATCACTCCCACTCTTCTGAATACCCTTAGCAGGACTGAAAGTAGAGAACCTGTCCGATAGGGCCTTGTTGTTCCCACTGGATGACCCAGTGGAAGGGGTCCTCTCTTTGGGCCTCCCCGGGGCCCCTAGTTTCACCTCGTCCCCAGTCCCGTAACTCCTGCTCTTGCGTAGCGGTCTGGTGCGGTGACTGTTCAGCGGTTAGTATGTGAAGATCCGGACGGTATAAAACTTCCGTCCTCTCCTGTTATACAGGTATCGAAGTAACACTAGATGTATTACTGTGCCAATGTCTCAAGCGGGACACAAATTTATGTCCATCCAGTGATTATTACTCGCGAATCGATCGCAACATATTTCTCGATCTAATGCTCCCATTACCCAGTCCCCAGGTAAAACTCACATGCACGTCTTGTCTGGTTTGAGGGTGGAGGAGGAGGATGAGGGAGTTCTGGGAATCTTGGAGCTCCCTGGCGTAAACATCTTCTTCTCAACTGTGGAGTTGGGAGTCTTCACAGTTGTCTTGGATGACATGGTCTTAGCTTGTGTTCGGTTCTGAGGGAGGGGTGCGTCAGTGACGTGGACAACTACTCGTGCTATACACATTGGAGTAGAGAACTTCATTCGATGTTATGTAGAAGGAAACGGTTAGGGATCAGACTTGAAAATCATTATCTTGATTATTTACATTACATAGCAATTAGGAATATTCAGAACTTTGGAATTTTCGAGCAGTCCATAATGCAAACGAGCCATAAACCTCAGTTAATCAAGGTTCTGAAGGAAATATTGTGTTCTCAGCCTAAAATGGATCTCCTAATGTAACGTCATGAAATCTATATTTAACAGCAACGCAATCCTGGGTCGGTATAAAGTGTAATACGTCTCCCAGTAGTCCGGAGAAACAGTAGCTAGAAGTAGTAGTCTATGGTGTGGACTGAACACTGTGTGCAGTGTGCACTCAACCCTGCAGTAGACTATGTTGTGGAGGTAGTGTGAGATTCACCCCCATCAGATTCCTGTAGTAAGAATCAGTGACTAGTAAGTGACAGCCCCCCAGTATGATTATACAGCGCAGTACTTGTCATGCCTGATGATGCCGCATGTCCTCTCTCTCTACTGTCACCTGTCAGCTGCTGTCACACTTGTGTTGAATAGCTGTGCCCAATAATATACAGCTGGATATAGCGCAGCAGCTGCTGTACTCAGCTAACATCTGGAACAACGCCACAAATACCGAGTCATAATATTGGATTGAGATACCTATCCGATTGAGGTACCCGCCAAGCGAAACAACTACAAAATAACAACCCTACTTCTACACTGCTCCTACTTCTACACTGGCAAAGTTCTATTTAATTTTGATTTTTCAATTTACTTTCTATCCTGGCTAATTGCTATTGCTGTTGGAAAATACGTGGATGCATGTGATGATGGCTGATTCCCTGCTTATGCTTATTGCCATCACTTCTTGTCTTCTTAAGCCAACATCTTCATTTAAAAGCAAGTAGCACATACTTTAAGTACAAGAGCAATAGAGGTCGTGAAGGAAACATGCAATGGAAGGGTGAAAACCATGAAAACTCACTGCATTTTGCTGAAATTGAAAACTAGTTTTTTGACCGATCCGAACGCCCCGTTGTAAAATAGGGACTGCTCTCAGCCTTCAAATCATGATCACAACTTATTGCACTATTGCAGTAGTTTCTATGGCTATCCCCCGACGGACAACATGGTCCCTATAATAACAGTACCATGAATCTCTGGGACCCCTTTGCATGAGCGTAGTCAGTGTCTGTCTCAGTCTCAACCACACTCTCTACAGTCCCGGTACAGGTTTCCACCTTGGTGGAGGTCTTCGTGTATTCCTTGTATCCGAGTATGGTCTTGTTAGTGGTCAGACCAGCACTCATCAAACCTACAGAATAGGAGGTGTGGTGTCATCATAATGACGTCATCTGCAACGCACACACAGACAAACACACACAAACAAACAGTCACACGCACACACGCACACACACACACATACATACACACACACACACTCACCTAATGCCTCGCCCGGTTTAGGGAGGTTAGCGAGCATGTTCTCGATATTGCCTTTCCCAGTAGCTCTACACGGGTCGTGTATGTTGAGGAAGTTTTCCAGTGTTTCCCATCCGCCACCCACCCTGACCACGATGTTTGTCCTCAGGATACGGACCAGATGTTGCTTGTTTAGCTCCCCGAACTTGTACTTTCCTCCCCCTATCATCTCACACTTGAACTTGCTCTCGCAGCAGCAGGACGCCACCACATTCTGCACCTCCATATCGATCTGTAGTGGAACAGGGGGGGGGGCTAGACTGAGGAGTGTCTGAGTAGAGGGNGGGAGGTTAGCGAGCATGTTCTCGATATTGCCTTTCCCAGTAGCTCTACACGGGTCGTGTATGTTGAGGAAGTTTTCCAGTGTTTCCCATCCGCCACCCACCCTGACCACGATGTTTGTCCTCAGAATACGGACCAGATGTTGTTTGTTTAGCTCCCCGAACTTGTACTTTCCTCCCCCTATCATCTCACACTTGAACTTGCTCTCGCAGCAGCAGGACGCCACCACGTTCTGCACCTCCATATCGATCTGTAAGGGAGCAGGGGGGGCTAGATTGGGGAGTGTCTGAGTGGAGGGAGCAGGGGGGGACTAGATTTGGGAGTGTCTGAGTAGGGTAGAGTTGGATAATGAACGGGGGGTAAGAGTAGTTAGAGTTGGGTTTGAACTTTGATTGGGCTGAGTAACAGGGAGTGAGGGAGTGAAGTAGTGTACAAGATGGGCTAGAGTGTGATATTTGGCAGGGAAGCACGAAATCAGTTAGATTACCCTTTCCGCATCGGTTTTCGGCTCCTTGGCCGGTTTGGGGGCAGGTTTCTTTGCGAGATCCAACTGCATTTTCCTGATCTCCATGAACTTGTTGTCAAGGAAGTTGAGAGCTTCATCCCACCTCTCCTTGAGGTCGTGTGCATCAGCCACTAGTTCAGCACCGACAGTGCCCTGCAGCGGGGGCAGTGAGTCATAACGGGTTGGTGTCACTTCAATGAGGTGTCATGGTGTCGAGTGAGGGTGCCTGAGCTATGTAGCTGGGAATATCTGGCGATCTATGTAGCTGAGATGGAAAATAAACCAAATAAGCACCAATGACCGTAGCAGGAAATGTGCTAGAGTGGAAATTAGGAGGGAGTGCTACCGAGTCCGAAAATAGGATGAATAATTGGGTGACATTGTAATTGGGTGACATTTCAGTAGGAAATGATGTAAGGAATATATTGCAGCTTCATTCAGTAGGAAATGATGTAAGGAATATATTGCAGCTTCATTCCTTCTCAGCATGGATCTATGACACACATCTATCCGTATACTATGCCGGCAATAGCCAGAGATCTAAACTGATAACTATTCTCTTGACTATTGAACAAGTATCTACCAGCATAATGATCTAGCACAGGCTTGCAACCAATTTGCACAGCATACCCCATTATTACTCAACACTCTTGTGACTAAACACTCTTGTGACTATCGTGACAATATTAGTTGCTAATGGGGAGGCAAAAAACAGACCCACACAGCAAACACGCCGACACACACACATACAGTATACACATACAGTTACACACACACACACACACATCACACACACANACACAGACACACACACACACACACACACAAAAACACACACACAAACACACACACACAGACACACACGCACGTCGGTAAGTAACAAAATAGTGGTACTAAGAAGCATTGCAATGGTAAGCCCTGAAGAAAATAAGCATTATAGGCGCTACTAAGCACGATGCCATTAACAATATGCCGGTAAGCACTGTAATACTATGCTAGTAAGCACTACAATAGTAAGCACTGTGCTAATAGTAAGCACTGTAATACTAATACTATGCTAGTAAGTACTACAATAGTAAGCACTACAATAGTTAGCACTGTGATACTAATACTATGCTAGTAAGCACTACAATAGTAAGCACTGTTACAGTACTACAGTACTACAGTAGTACTACAATAGTACTATGCCGGTAAGCAGATCCCTTTTGTCTCACCAAAGTTAGGCCGTTCCCATCTGGTTTATATGCCACATTGGCAAATAACTCCACTGACATCTTAAACCGCTGATCAACCTACGCGATTCGGTAAATTCAACATACAAATCGATTCATTGGTAGAGAATTTTAGATTGGAATATGATCATACTAAGATGACTTATGGATCAGAAGTTGATCATGGAATGACTCATCAGTTATCAACAGAAAAGTATGGTAAATCAAGGACAGGCTGACATGATATTCACTTAGGTTATGATTTGCTGAAGCAAATGATGACTGATGCAACTGATGCGTGATGAGTGATCTTCTTACCTCTTGTTCCAGCCTGTCACACTTCTTGAGCAGGTCATTGAGGAAGGGGGCGTGCTCCTTGAGACCCTCCACAAACACATAGAAATCATCCACCATCTTCCGGATCTGATAGAGAATAGCGTGAGAGAAGTAAATCACAGAAACATCAAGATATGATGCGATCGATTGTGTCTTATTTTCCAGTGCAAAAATCGATCACATGCAACCGAAACTGATTTCATTAAGACCCATTTTGGAGGGACCTGAAGTCGGAGATGATTAAATGAGGTATCGAAATATCAAAATATAAAAACTCGTCACAAACCAGTATCATCAATACAAACAACTACAGCAGATAACGGAATAGTCAGTGGAATCAGGCTGAGTGTGATTAATCATGTTTTGCTCCTACACCAGTACTACTGCAGTATCAGACATGCTATATCCTTGCTGTTTATACAATCATGCAACTGCAGATTCTACTGTATCCTGTTATAGTCCGCGGCATGGTTGCAGAGAGTTGTCGAAAAGAGCCGTGATTTGGGCGGACGATATGGATTGATTGACACAAACACACATAGCACAGAGTACGTGGTCATTAGTGATTATAGCTGATAGACACGGGGTGACTGTGTCGCACTCTCTCTGTCTCATGGTTTTCGGTCAGTCTTATGACGGTTATACCACAGTGTTCCGAATGTAAATTTGCTCTGAGGTCGCTGTGAAGAGGACGATGATGGTGATGGACTACAGCCCATGTCTCCTTCAACAGTTTCCTTGAGATGCAGTGTCTTATTACATCCCCCAACAACATAATATTATCACAATCAAAGTAAGATAGTAAAGGAGCAGCTGATGCCGAAGTAGTAAGAATATCGCAGCCAGCATGTGAACAAGCAGATACCAGAGCACACAAACACAAACCTTGGTCAAGTCCTGGGGCAGATCCTTATCGAATTGGGCACTATGGGACTCCACATCATTCATCAGTTCCGCGTAAAAGTCCACCTTACCCTGGATCTCCATCATACTGTCCACGGCTCCTGTGCGGGGCATCATGCAACAAGCGCGGCTACACAGATAAACTGACAGAGTACTTTGGCAACAGAGGGAAAAAACTAAACATCCAACAGGGCTAGTATTCTATGATATATCAGGAAATTTAGGTATCGATTATAGGCAGGAATGAGAAACTAAACTCTGGGTTAGAGGGAGGGCCGTTTAGGGTATACTTAATTCATCGAGACACCTACCGTAAAGTTTTTGAAGGTCTGCTTTACCGTATATTATTTCAGACCCGAAAAAGACGGAAATGCTAATATGTTCGACAAAAGACCAGCAATGTGGTCCATGACGTGCTCCACGCAGTTCATTATTCCTGTTCTCATCCCATAACAGTATAACAAAACGGAAAAGTAAGGGGGATATTCTCATGTACGCAAATGCCTCATCAGGGTCGAATGTTGGGCTACAAGTTGTAAATAGACGGGTTCTGCAGAACGGTCATGAAAGAAAACACAAGAATGTAGGACGTTGGTTCACACACTGTTCCCCTACCCTTGATAAAGTCCTGCTCTGCCCCACAGTGGACCTTTAGGTCGTCCCACTGTTCAGTCAGAGTGTTCAGTTTCTCTGTGATAGGGGCAGCTGCCTCAGGGGTACACAGGGCTGTCAGACTCTCACCTGTAGAAACAGTAGCAGGGGGGGGGGTTAATATATGTGAATTTCCATCACTTGTTGTTAAGTGATTACAGCTGATTATGAATTCTAGCACTCACCGATAACGAACAAGTTGTCGAATTTTGGTTCAAACTCCTTCAGTCCGTCAACCAATACCTGTTGTCTCTCCACTCTAGTGTGAAGGTCATCCATTGGCTCCCTGCGAATGTGGATTAGCAACACCAAGCAACACCCAGTGACACACGTTGTCATGGCTCTGATGAGCATACACTCACGTGATCTGGGCGTCTCCCTCCTGTATCCATGACAACAAGTCCTTGTAATTCCTGTCAAACTGTTTAGCCAGCTGGAATGCGTCCTCCAACTTAACTCTCATCTCCTCAGCTGCTGCCTCAACCTGATGGGTTCACGCGATGAGTTGCTGCGCGCTATCCTACCCGTGTTAGGGTAGGGGGAATTTCCCCCTCCCTGTTTACTCTCTCAACTACTAATCTCAAGTCTTATAGACGCAGTGGTGTGCAAGAATAAGGAAGTACAATCAATATTATTCAGAATGATCGGGCTTCTCACCTGTTCCCAATTCTCAGTGAGTTTGATGAGCACAGCATTGACACCCTGCTGCTCATTCTCTCTACACTTGTCTAGGAGGTCCTTACCCTTCTCCACCAGTGTATTGAACAGAGTAGCCTTCTCACCTACAGCCTTCGAGTACACTTTCTGTTTACCTGCAATAACGTGTGTGATCGATAGTGTCACGTGAGAGGGTAGCTCAGCATCATCATAATCCAAATATCTACTTAGGTATGATTAACTAATCATTTTCAATTAGTGAATCTAGTGTTCCTTCCGATGATTCACTAATCATTTTCAATTAGTGAATTTATTGTTTCTCCCAGACAATATGCTGAATAAAGGTACCTTGCAAGCTCTTAATCTCCTTAGGATCAGCACTGTCCAGCTTATCGAATGGTCTGAGTTTGGGTTCTATGTCCTTGAGCCATGAGTTGAGTTCCTCAACCTCGTCGCTATATCCACTGATAGCTGCACAGCCCTCTGCTAACCGGTCCTTCCTGGAGTTCAGCATCTCAATCTGGAGGAGAGATTGGGGTACATGGGGATGATAATATAGTGGTGGTATTGTGCGCAATTTCGGTAGCAAAACTTCGGTAGGGAAACTTATTGTAAACTATCACGGAGCAGTGATTCTCCAGTCAACGCATTCTGATTGAGTACTTGTACCACAATATTCCGATTGAGAGTACTATAATAACCTGGTTTTTGAGCATTTCCTCAGTATCATCTAGTTCAGCCTGAATGGGCGTGTCCTGCTCATTGATCTGTGCCAACACAGCGCTGGGAATCTTACCCGCTAACCCCCTGTGAACATCACACAGGTGAGGGATAATCATGGGAAAATGTGCAGAGAGAAGTCACTGAAAGAGGAGACCCTCACTTGAGATGTTCAATCTCTGGTTGTTTGGATGTCAGCTGGTCCAGCAAAGCCGTCACATCATCTAGTTGTTCCTGTAGTGTGGCTCCCGGCTCAGGTTCCGCCTCCAACTGTTCCCCTGACTCCCTTAGCCAATCACGGAATTGGTTGTAGTTGGACCAGAAGTCGTCCAAACTGTGGATAGATTCTTCCAGCCTGCCCGCGGGAATTGGGGGTTGTTAGCTATATGGGGACGGCATCGCATACGACTTTGGTCATAAGTCACACTCACATGACGCAATAGAGGGGCGAAATGAGTGAGAAAGCATTTCGAGAAGTCTCACGATAGAATTAGATTCATATCCATCACTCACATGCGTTGCCGATCGACACAGTTTCTGCACGTGTTCTCCCACATCTTATTGAGAGTACCAAGCTGGTCATTCAGTTCAGGATACCGCTCATCGTACTTTGTGAATAGTTCAAATCCCATCTGAGATGATTTCTGTGACTCATTAGGAAAGAGAATGATACCTCCTATAGTCATAGTCCATGATCCTAGTCTCCAGAAACCACATGACAACTCACCATATTGATTGCATCCATCTGATCTTGCATATCTCCGAAGTCTTCCTGCATCTTGATATGATCCTTGAGCTGGGCATCGGCTTGCTCCTTTATAAATGTCACCTTCGGCTGCGAGGCTGAAACCATATCGTCAGGTTAGATTTGAATTCATTCTGTTTCCATACTAAAAATCAACTATTTCCACAGCCCTGACATACAGCACTTCTCACACAGCACTCACACAGTAGTACTCACCGAGTTCCTGTTCCTTGGAATGAATCCAGTCGCAGAGACTGTTCATTTTCTCCTGGAATGCTGCCACCTCTCTCTCCTCTGCCTCAGCTGTCTCCTTCCTCTCACTGACGATGTCCTCCAGTTCACGGAAGTTGTCTTCTATTCGCTGTAGTGTCTCCAATAGGGGGCCCTGCTTAGCGGGCTTGTGCTCTCGCATGAATAGGTCCATGTTCCGGCGTACTGCCTGCAATACAGTGGCGTGTGTGAACATGAATCATCCATGATGTCATCCATGGATCATTTTAATGACACAATAACAATACTACAGTAAAATTAATGTTCATTTCTACTGTTAACGTGTTATATTACCGTGAGATGATCTTTCTGTAGCGGCAACTCGGAGTCGATAGCCTTGATAATATCCAGTAGAGGTGTGCTCTGGTTCTCCTCTATGTTACCTGACAAGAGGTCACAACTCTCACTGATCCACTGATCCAGCAGATCCATATCTGGTGGGAGGGAGGGAGAGGTGAGGGGTGAAATAGTGTGAGATATGGGGATGACAAGGTACTCGTGTTAACAAATGAATATTGTTCATTGTTCATTCCTCATCATACCAGATTCCAGGGCTTTCATCTTATTCTCGTAGAGTAGGAGTGATTTTATCTTGTTCTCACACTCGGCTGTCACAGTTTCTAGTTTAGTACGGAGTTGTAGTTTCCTCCTGGCGAATGCTGCGTCACCCGGCCCCCCTGACATGTTCATGTTCTGTGGAGGGAAATTGTGATAGGCAGGTTCCACACACTTTCACTGTTATGCATAGGTGCTTGGATTTTGAACATAAAACATTGGATATGTCATTTGATTATAGATAGTAATTGATCATGATGTGAATAACGGAGGTCACGATACCCTTTCCTATACTTTTCACACCACAACTCACATCAAGTTCCTGAATGAGAGTCTCTATCTCATCAAGTTCCTCTCTGGATTGTTCAAGGCGTTCAATTCGTTCTCTGATCTGAGGTAGGTCGAACGCGGGCTTGTCTGCTCCCAGATACAGTGTATCGTACCGTGACAGCTTGCCCATCACACAGTCAATCTTGTTCTGAAGGAGAAAATGTGGTGAGGGGAATAGTGAAGAACCGAGACTGGAGAGTGGTGAGGGAAGAGTGGTGAGGGAAGAGTGGTGAGGAGAGAGTGGTGAGGAGAGCGTGGTGAGGAGAGAGTGGTGGAGGGGAGAGTGGTGAGGGAACAGTGGTGAGGAGAGAGTGGTGAGGGAAGAGTGGTGAGGGAAGAGTGGTGAAGGGAGAGTGGTGAAGGGAGAGTGGTGAGGAGACTCGATTGATATGACGCTTGGTTAGGCTTTGTGAATCGTAGGGAGTGAATGCGAGTTGAATAAAGAGATGAGATAACCACACAGTTTACTCAGACCTGAATATAGGGTGGAAATAGTTTGATTTTCAGCGCTCTCTGGATCAATCCTACAGCACTTTTCATTCGAGAGAGTGGGGTGATTACTGGTTCAGGTTCGGGTTCAGGTTCACTAGGTTGTGGCTCGGGTTCTGGTAACGAAGTCTTCTCCTTGCTCAGAGGCTGATCAGTTTCCACATTACCATCCTCCATACTCTCTGCTATCCCCACCACATCCCCCTCCCCCTCCACTGTAAGGACATCCTCATCAGGCACAGACACATCTGCCTCCCCCAGGACAGTCTCCTCCGAGTTAGGTGTCCCCTGCAGCCAGCCCTCCTCCATCTCAGTGATGTCAATATGTTCCATAGCAGCGGAGAACGCACACGTGAGTAGGACAACCAGACAGAACGATGCCACCACAACCCCTTTCCACAAGTCCTCATCCGAGGTCAAGGTGAGGATGGAGAAGATGACAAGCAGCACTATGATCGACACTGCCACATACAGAAACATGCGGGATGTCCGGTGTCTAGGCCGTGTTAAGTCCGCTGTCGAGTAGTACGTTCGCATAAACGTCTCGTGTGATCGCGAGGTGTCAAGACAGGTGTCATGGGTGTTGGAGGAGGAGGAGGAAGGGAGGATGAGAGGGGTCCGAGATGAGGATTGGCGGGGCATGTCACGCGGATATCAGTGTATATATCCAGTGGTCGGGGGATGCCGCCGCTTACCGGATCAACACAATGTCACATCGCTGTGACGGACATAGATTTCACAGTAGAAATTGGGGGAACAGCTACGAAATGAGGGGGTTTAAAAACTGAGTCAGGAACTGAGGTACATAAAAGACGCGCATATACCCCAGTAATAATCACACTTTCTCATGAAACACAANCTCGATGAAATTTTCAGGATATTACGGGCAATATTTGGCCTACATGACCCCGTTGAGAGCTAACGTTTTTGAGGCTCAGAAACGGAAAATCCACATTTTTCGAGTTAGGGACTTGAAAATTTTTTTGCAAAAACTTATTACCGATACCTACCACACCTCCAAGTTTCATCCGGAAACTCCAAACAGAAGCTGAGATATAGACGTTTACTTTTGTCCACTTTTTTTTGACACACCCTGTACTACAGGTGTGATTTGTTATTGGGAGAATCACCAATACACCTCCATGAGGTTTCTCTGGTGAGGATGATGGGAACTAACATTCTAACAAGAGGTGAAGTTTAATCCCTAAAAATAGGGAGACATTGCTTTAGAGAAGATTACATAGATAGTAACGAGGACACCTCATGTTTTTGTGACATGGCAGGAAAAGTCAACTTGACACTTGACAGATAAATTCGACTCAGGATATACGTGAAAACAGGTTAGTTTCTATGATGTGAACTGTAATGATAGTGGTCCATGTGTACGCTAAAACAAGAGACATCAATCATATTGTCAAAAACACAATGTAATGGCACAGCTGACAACGCCCTATAATTTTATACAGCAAATAGTACAACATCTCCATCAAGAGTAATATGTATGTGTTCACTGTCCACTCCATTATTTGACAATGGCTCATGAGGTGACGGCTACAGACAATAGCTCCTGCAGATACTATACAGACATCGCCTGTACAGCTGTAGTACCTATCTAGCATTCCTGCTCCCAAAAACACACAGACACAGACACCCCAACATATACTCAGACACACACAGACACCACTACTACACCGACACATTCACACACACAAACACGGACACATCCACAAACTAACGTCATGATACTGCAATATATCAATATGCGGATAGTATACATATTTCTGAAGAGTAGTGATCTGAATTTCTCAAAAAAGATGAGTCGAGGTACTGCGAATATGCACTCATATTGACTGGAAAACACATGATCTAGGCAGCGTTACCGCTTCTCCTATATTGCGCATAAGTGAGGATGCAACTCAAGTAAAAACTGTGACAAAAGCTGTGACAGTGTTACCGCTCTATGCTGTGACAGTGTTGAAACAGCTCTGTATAGTACCTGGTATCTGTTGCACATGTTGAGCGCAGTCTCTAGCTCCCTCTCTCGTTGCTTGAACATCTCCTTGAGATCGTCGTACTTGTCCTTTACAGTTCCCAGTTGCTCCTCTATCACAGCACAGTGACCGCTATCGATATCACCTGCATACGGAGAGATACCGATAATCTTTGACTATTAGCTTAGTGGCTTCATTCTGTCAAGTAGGGAGTAGCGAGCAGTTACTCAATTAGCATCATTACTAATTGAGTATATGGCAGCCAGTGCACGGAAAGAAAACCTCCATGTACAAATCATGACACTCACCCTCGCTGAGTAGCATAGCTCCCTTCTCCAGTAGCAGATCAATGCTCGTCTCCTTGGCACTCACTTCCCTGTTCAGTGCGCTGAACAAACTGGACATGTCAATGAGAGTGTCCTGGTCTGAGGGTAGGGGACACTCTATCTTAGCTGCTGTCTCGTCTACCCACGTGTTCACATTCTGGATAGTGCCCAGGAATTGCTCTGCCAGTGCACTGCTCTGCACTATGTGGTCCTGACACTGCTTCAACTTCCCTCGGATACGCTTGAACCTGGACAGTGCACCATGGTAGTCACCATTAGGTAACGGGGGCCGTGATATTGGACATTGGACATCGCCATAGATAACAGAGACTAATAGTAATATAGACAGAGAAAGTTGGATGATTGGATCTCGGTATTGCGGGGATGGCTCACCCCAGCCCAAGAGGACAGAAGACATGCCATCTTCATTTCCATACCTGGATATCACATCAAGTAGGATACTCTTGAGATACGAGTTTTCGCCCGACCAGATGTTATCCTCTAGATTCCTCACGAACTTCTGTAACTTCTCAACATCCTCGTACGTATCGTCCAAATCACGTAGAGTGGTGTCAATCAACTTGGTTAGACCCTCAATATTACCCCTGCAACACAGCTCACTTGAGTTCAACACAGCTACCTACACCTTGATGAGTGTCCCTGGCAATATGCCTCGTACCATTGTCAAAACATGGGTGATTCATATTTCACACTTACTGAGGAAGTGACTCAGCAATTTTATCAAATTTATCCAGACAAGCTGATATGCTATCTGAGCGTTCTTTGAACGACTCCAGCCCTTTAGTTGCCTCGTTAGCTCTGTCGATAGAGTGTAACAAATCCGAACCCAGCTTGTCATAGTTTTGCTTGATCTGAAAGGATGGAAATGAGAATTTTGTCCCAACTGATACCAAGTTCAGGAAGGAAACTCACAATAACAAGGAATACCTTGTGTAACTTGTTCTGTATGTGTTCTACATCTGCTGATGAAGACAATGTCACTAGAGCATCACCCACCTCTTGTACGACTGAAATAATTGGAATGTCACCAGGAGAGATATTGTCATGACAACGGCGCCATGAAGACGCCTCGGAACAAATGACAAGGCGCTTTCCTCTTACTCTGGATAAGGTGATACTTGGAAGCGAGGATAGATTGGATACTGAGCAGGAGATCAAGATGGGACTTGACACCATCCTCGTCTTGTGGTAGGGAGTTAGACAGTATCGTATCCTGAACAGATAGAGCAGTGTCAAATATGAAATACTGGATCACTCAATACATGCCGATAGCCGAAAAAATACCCCAAGTTTAGGATCAGTTTTTGATGGGGATCGGGTTAAACCAAGTGTGGATAATACAGAATTGTGTTTCGCAGGTGTCTTATCATGATCGATACCTTATCTTGGAGCCAGGAGTCCAAATCATTGTAACTCTCCTCGAACTGTGTGAGAAGTTGCAACATCTGCTTTATTCTCTGGTCTCGCTGTGCTACGTTGTGGCCCAGCTCTTTCCACGAGTCGGACAAATGATTCAGTTTCACTTGTACCTGACAGTAATTGGGAGGTTTGATGTTTGAATATTGTGGTTAATAAGAAAGAGAAAGAAGTGGTGTCAAGGTAGGAGAGGTGCTATCTAGGAGGATGTTCGGAAGGGTCTAACCTCCTGTGGGTGTGAGTTGGACGCCACGTCCCTCAGCAACTCGTCCACCTCTTCCTGTAGCGGAACGATAGCTCCCTTGAACTCCTCCAGTTGTTCAGCCTGGTACTGGACAGTGTCGTGGTGGGAAGACACGGCCAGGTGAGTGGACAGTTGCCGGTTCTTCTCATTGACCTAGTGGGAAGTGAGAGTAGTGTAACGTTACGCATAACCTTAGCTTATTGACAAAAAGTGATAGGCAGGCCGTAGGGGTGTTTAAACCAATTATTGACATAGGATGCAATCCTTTTTTGTTAAAAGCTGATCGTATCGAAGCAGAACAATTGGTTCTGAGTAGTGGTTAATGATGCTGATCTGATAACGGGTCTATTCTTAACTGTTAACTTTACAGATATATGCCAAAGCTACCTGATTCTGGACATGATCAATGTGGGACATGAGCTTAGTTTTCTTGGAGCTCTCAGCCTCGAAAGTCCTTACTAGCTCAGCAAGTCGTTCTTTCAGGTCATCATAACTTTTGATAAGGTCGGCACATTCATCAATAACAACCTGAGGCAGGTACTAAATTTTGAAGATGAGTATTGGCGTTGTAATTCTCGAACTATAAAACAAATCAACAAAAAGTGAACTTTCTGATTATAAAATTTACAGCTCCATATACAACTAACTTTTTCCAGTTTCAGGTTGACCATGTTATCTCGGAGCTCGACCAAGGAATCAGTATGATAGGCCACCTCATCCCCCAGTTTGGTCACGTGATCAATCTCCATATTATCATTGCCAGTTCGAGCGAGAGCAGTGAACCGTTCCTCTGCAGTGCTGTACCACGCATGTTCTTCAGAAAGCTGCTCATGGTAACGTCTCACACCACCCAGACGGGTGTCTATCTCTTGGAACGCTGCCAAATTGCAAATATCAAGGTGTATCTATTTCAGAGATATTAAAACAGCTGATCTCAACCTTATTTCACTGGTGACTCAGTGTCATACATACCCTTATTTGCCAGTTTTTTAGTAGTATCCCAGAGGTCGAGGAATTCCTTCAGTCTGAGAGCAAGGTCCTTCTTGACAGCCTCACTGCACTGATCAAGGTGTGACTCCACTGTGTCCTTGACTCTGTCTACAGTCGGGGAGAAAGCATCCACTTCCTTCAGTGTGAGTTTCATAGCTCGGTGTTGGTGTCGCAGCTGAGGGGGGATAATGAATTGTGGGAATCCTCATGGAGGGTGGGGGTTTCGAGACCATATCATACTCTGAGTACTCATGTTTCTCTATTCTCCTGAATACTCTTGACATTCTCCTTGTTAGTCGCATGACCCTCCTCCATATACTCACATTGGCAATGTCATTAGAGATGTCCTCAACATCCACAGTTATCTTCCACTTATCATGTGTCTCTTTCTTAATGATGGCAATGTTGTTGTACAGATTCCGCAACGTCTTGGAGCTATTCTCGATAGCCGTGCCGGCCTCGTTTATGTTACAGTTCAGTTTGTTCCACTTCATTCTCACCATGGACGTGGTTTCCTTCCACTCAACTTCATCCTCCAGACATCTGAGCACAGTGTCTGAGAGACTGACCACCTTTTCATGCTCCAGTCGTCTGTCAAGAATAGCATTCTCCAGAGCAGTGATCTGAGTCTTGTTGAACTCGATGATCGTATCGTCAAGGATGTCAGACATGTCATCTAGGAAGTTCTGGGTGGAGTCAATGAATATCTCATGAGCTTGTATGAGGTGCTTGTACTCCTCAAACTGTGACATGATGGCAGCGTACTTCTTGTGTTTGACATCAATACTATTCTGGATGACCCTGTATGTGGATTGGAGAGACTGCATCTCCAGCTGTATCTTCTTCATCTCCTCCACATTGTCCAGACTCCTGATGATACTCTTCCCCTCTAGCAACACCTTGTTTATCTCCTCGCCTAGGTGTGTATCCTCCTTCAGTAACCCGTCCAACACATCCAGTGCTTCCTGCAACTTCTTCTCTGTTGTAACATTCTCCACAGTCTTCAGTGCTTCCTGGTGTGCCTCGAGAGCAGATTTCAGGTTCACTATGTGACTCTGGAAGAAGGTCTTGCTCGACAAGCTGGTCTCTATCTTGGGCTGCAATTCTTCGAGGTCGTTGAGCAGTTCGAACCATGACCCGCAAACTTCCTCGTATTCCATTTTAAGGGGATCAGTGTCGAAATGGTCGTCGAACTGCTTCAGGTTCTCCTCTGTGTCCTCTATGAGGTGAGATCTCGTCTTCATGCAGTGTTTGATCTCGGGGATCGTGTTCAGAGCTAGCTGGAGCTTCTGGGGGTCCTCAGAAGATATGAAGGGAGTCACGTTCGTGTCCATCTGAGGAGGGGAATTGCTATAGTTGTGACACTTGCTGTATGGAAAACATGGGACAAAGGCAGGTCTAAATGAATAACCCTAAACTAAACCTCTTTAGACATTTCAAGGAGGAATCCCTTTGTCTTGTACATGTTATCATTGAACTCGTTGGAGATATCTGATCCCTTGAGAAGGACCTCTATCATCTGTTTTGAGAACTTGTCTAGGGCATCCAGTCTGTCTTGGACGTTCTTCAAGTCTGTCCGGAAGAAGGGTACCACAATGCTGTCGGACTGTATGGATCTGACCTCTGCGTTGTAAGTCTTGTAGCTGAGAATCGATTTGGTGTCAGAATGGTTCTTCGGAATTTTGACATTTAATAACCTCCTTTTTGGTGATTTAATTGGCATTTTCAGTGTTCATGATGTGTCCATGATGTTTGCATGATGAGTGTTCATGATTTGTCATTTTCATGATGTGTTATCGTGTTCACTTACTCGTTCACAGCAGCTTTGAAGAGATCGAGGCTGTCATTGATATCAAAGAGACACGCAGAGAACGGAATCTTGTCCTGTAGCTCACTCAGAAGTGATACTATACGCCCAGTGGTATCATCCAGACGTTGACCATACTTGTTCACCACGTTTACCTGGTACGTTACCATCGTTACCATGGTTGCCATAAAGTGTGCCATAAAGTGACAAAGTGTGCCATTAAGTGTTGTTGCCAGTTGCCATAAAGTGTGGTTGCCATAAAGTGCGGTTATGTTTGCTAGAAAATTGGCCGGTTTATAATACATGCAAAAATTCGGCACTTCAAGCCAGCTTATCCGCCAGACAAACCTGATCAGTAACAGACTGTACAGCTATCTTGTGTCTCATGACAATCTTGTTGTAATCCTCTTCTATTGTAGCTACGTGAGGAGAGTGGGAACCATGTAGTTCTATCGGACAACTCAACATCAATTTCCTGGGAATTGTTGACTTTACTAGCAAATATCAAATCCAGGTGGCATTTGTGAAAAAAATTGAGCAATCATATCACATTATCACCTACTCAGCTTCGTGGGCTTATCAAATAGTACCGCGCGTTTTGCATAGTCGCAAACTTACTTCATAGTAACGCACGCGCCGCGCGCAACCATATGACAAGACGCACGTGCAAATCCCAGTCGTCATAGAAACGGACTATCGTGAGAAGCAATCTTCACGCAATCATTTCTCCATTCGCAGTGTTCAAAACCGTGTGATTTCCCTCGTAGTAATGTTTGAATACATTCTGATCATTTTACTCTTGCTGATTGAGGAGACTATGGCGAAGGAAGACAAAGTAAATCTGGTAATAACCCTGTCAATTATACTCATTAGTTATTCTGACCTCTCCCACGAGACATGATGCCTAGTATTCCGTGAACACGCAACGAATGCAATATTTCCAATATTTCCTATGAAGCAGTGTAATGATCCACTTGTTACAGGGGTCATTGATTGGTGACAACCGGGAGATAATACTAGGAGTATGTGGAGGTGCGGTGGCCGGAATCATACTTATCAGTGTGCTGGCGTTCGTGTTGTACAGATGCAGGTAAGATAGGAGGTACTGATTAGAATTCATGGAGAAATTGGCGTTGAGACCTTGTCACAATATGACCGAATACTAGTGACTAGATCAGCTAACATGAGTTTCATAGGAGCAAAAGACCGCCAAACCAGCACAAGCTCCATCTGGAGGATCTAAAGATACTAAAGTCGGGAAAACGAGCAAAGAAGCAGTTCAGACGTCCAGGCTACACATCTGATGACTCCATGAATGAGTACATCCAGAAATGGAAAACCGACTTTAACATTGTACCGGGACAGTTTAATAATAGTTCAAGATATTGAGCCCGTGTTTTAATGAAGAGTTGGTCGTGAGACGAAATGCCACGTGCTGAGTATCACGTGATCAAGGAATACTCACTGGAGAGTATTGTAATCCTCCTCAACATCACCCAGTATGGAGATGGTCTTCTCTATCACCTTCTCCTTTTCTATCAGTACCTGGGAGGAAGAGAGCGGGGATGACGAGTAATATACATCAAGTTGTAGTATGATGAGATTTTCTTGAAAATGATGAAATAATAAAATTCTGCAATACACTGTTTGTAACTCAGTTTACAGATTGTTATCACCAGACCTCGTCATGGTACGTACCTCCTTGGTGTCGGTGACTTGTTCAGTGTAGGTGAGGTGTGTGTCCACGTCAGCCAGCTGCTCGTTCAGAGCCTTGATCACCTCATCTAGCTCTGATCTGTGCCGTAACACCAGCCTCAACCTGAGTGATAGGGAAATGTGTGACTACTGCAGCGGGGATATATGTGCGGTAGGGAAATGTGGGTGTGAGTGANTGTGTGTGTGTGTGTTTACCCCATGAATCCTTAGAGCAGCTGCACATTGTGTAGAGGGAATGTGATCATGTGATGATTAGAATCTGATCTATAGTCGTGGGAATGCTATCACGTGGTTATGGGAACCCAGTGACTGGAATCCAGTCAGAGATCGGAACCAGTGACAGGAATGTGATCCCGAGTTATTGGTGGGATTGAGTGTCAATAATGTGATCCGGTGATCTTGGGAATGAGAGACTAGAATGTGATCCAGGATGTCCAATATTCACCGCACAATCTGAAACCTTTAACAAGTGAAATGTGACCTGCTGTGTAGGAGTCGGTATAGCCAGATGAGAAGAAGTATGAGAAGGGCAGCAATGAACTGATCGCGTTTGAGCGTTTCATCGTTCATTATTGCATGAATCATGCCAAAAACCAACAAAGTAAGTTGCAGATACAAAATTATGTGTCACATCGATTAATTATGCAACATAGCCCGAGCTGTGTAATGTATGATCATGTAATGACACCTGCAAACTCCAGTCATGGCAGATAAAATAGCTTTTCAAAGTCGATGAAATTGATAGTAGGGGAAAATTTGAAGTTTGGGTCCAACTTACTTCATTGAAACTTAACAATGGAACAATTTGTTCCAGAACAAATATATAACCTCAACACTTACCGCTGCTGTAGGTCGACAGTTGTAGACTTGGCTTGTTGACACAGCTGATTCCACCGTTGAGTGTTCTTGTTGAGTGCACTACTGATCTTGTGAGGCAGACTGTCACCATGGAGACGCTTAGCTGCCTCGCGGAGACCCAGCAGCTCTGTCTGTGCTATGGTCTCCAGCTTCAGAAACTCGTCCAGATCTCCCAGATGCTTCTCCAACATTGCCTCACTACTGACTGGACCCTGGGAGGTATGGGAGAGTCACGAGGAGAGAGCCAGCATATTATGTCTGTGAGAACTGGCCATGAGACTCGTATTTCAGGGAAATACTCAGTCTTTGTATGTAGGAATGTGTGTAGAGTCCTAGACGGGTGTAGGAGTGTGTGTGTGTGTGTGGGAGTCCAAGGGGAGTGTCTCTACCAGTGGACACTCGATTATATCAGCACGGAAACTACATTTGCTAGTAAGTGCCTGCAGTTACCTGCATTGAGAGTAGTCTGTTCTCCTGAGTGTCGAGCCAGACAGACACTCTCCCAAACTCGGCCTCGTACCCCTCTAACTGACCCCGTATCCCCTTCATTTCCTCTTCTCGAGCAGCGGCTATGTCACAGATCTTGTTCCAGCGTTGCTCCAACAGTTCAACCTGTGATATAGGGCTTATAGAATNGTGTGTGTGTGTGTGTGTGTGGAGAGTGTCTCTACCAGTGGACACTCGATCATATCAGAACGGAAACTGCAGTTTTTATTGAGTGCCTGCAGTTACCTGCATTGAGAGTAGTCTGTTCTCCTGAGTGTCGAGCCAGACAGAAACTCTCCCAAACTCGGCCTCGTACCCCTCTAACTGACCCCGTATCCCCTTCATTTCCTCTTCTCGAGCAGCGGCAATGTCACAAATCTTGTTCCACCGTTGCTCCAACAGTTCAACCTGTGATATAGGGCTTATAGAATTAGTCAGTCAGGAAAACCTTGATTATAGGAAACTCATGCTGATTGTAGAACCAATTAAGGCTTTGGTCAGGGAAGGCTAATTATAAAAGATAATTTCTAGGTAAGGGGACACAGGTTTGAAAAACACATCAAAGCTCACTACTATACCGATTGGTTCGGTTCCATTTCACTGACATGCAACACACAATTTCTAACTATTCACAAGTACTATAACTATTCAAATAATTAACAAAGTATTGAATATTGAATCCAATGACTCAAGTTACACTGCATAGTGATGCTATTACTCTGTTTCAAATTGGTGATAACATATTGCTTAGATTCAATTACCCACCCCTCTAACTCCTACTAGTCCTGAGTCCAGTCTACACAATCTAACTATGTACAGTCAGATCTAATATTGAATCTTCACAGTTCGGACTATTGTGTGATGAAAACGAAAGTGGTGTCAACACATAGCACGAACAAAAAAGTAAAACACCCACAACAAACTGAAGATGGAGGTCCGCCAGTCACCCTTGATAATAATTACCAAAACAAATCACAACATCAGGGCGCAAAGTAAATTGCAAATGTCAGACGAGTCAGTTGTGTGTAATTCCTACACACTTTGTCATCATTGTGTATGTATGTGTGTTTTTGTGTGTGTGTGTGTGTGTGTGTGTGTGAGGGGTTGTGTGCGTGTGTGTGAGGGGCTGTGTGCGTGGCTGTGTGGATGTGGGTGTGTGTCCGTAAACTGTTAAATACATGAAAAGTTAACGGTCGATTAGCGCTGTAATATTTATGAAGGAGCACATATGACACGCCACCTGTTCTACTAGTGAAGTATCCTGGGTATCCATCTCGACTAGCTCCTCCACTTTCTCAGCATGCTGTTCCAACTCCGTGAACAGCTCCTTCAGTGACTCGGAGTCCTTGTCAAGGAGTTCGAGATCCTTCGGTATGATGGACGACAGGACGGGCAGTTGTTCCTGTGAGGGGAAGTAGGGGCTGGGGTCACCAATAGGGAAGAGAGAGGGAGAGAAGTGGTTTAGTATAAGAGAAGGAGTGGGGTTGGTGATGGGTATTGCTCGTCAAGTATGGGAGAAATACGAGATCGAGGAGTCAGAGTGGGAACGGTAGTCATGCATTTAGAGGTGCGCCATCATCAAAATATATTTTAGCACTGAGCAGGTAATCACATACCTATCAAAGTAATATAGTTGTGATAGTATCAGGTAGCAGTAGCTGTATATTTACCTTCTCTCCCAGCCACTGAAACAGTGCCATGAGGGACTGGGAGAACGAATCAGAGTTGAATGAAGTGTCGAGCAGGTTGTTAGCTAACTCCATCCTCTCCCCTAACCGGAGCCATGCTTCCTTCAGCTTCTTAAGCTGGGGCTTCGTGCTCTCCGTGAACCTGCTCGTGCTGTCTATCACCTGAAGGTGAGAATTTCATGTATCTTCTTATCTTATGTATCATGGGTTTTCTTCATGACCTGAACTGTGAATTTTGCAGCAATTTCGTCACATGTCAGGGAATGAGATATTTATTAGAAGGATGATTTCATGGAGAAGGATAATTTCATGACAACCACCTCACAATTGATCTTCTCAGAAGATTTCGTTTAAAGTTGCAAGGATTGTAGAAGAGGGGTTACTTCGACCTGATATAAATTGTTCTCCTCTGAACAGTTGTCTATGCGAAATCATGGGTGTTGTAACATTTTTCATGGGTGCTGTTACAAATTTCATGGGTGTTGTAACACTTTTCGTGGGTGCTGTTACAATTTTACACGACCGGTCCATCGTCATCTATTGCTTGTGGTCATATGAACTCTACCTCTAAGACAACACACCACACTATCCCACTCCCAGTATTTTCGTGGCGTCGCATTTCACAATTATTGGTTGTCATGTGATCCCTCCCGTGTCTCATTGTTCTCACACTGCCATGGGCGAGCTGACCCGCGCCCGGTAACAAGATGTCTCCCCTGTCGGGCAGACATCTCATCAGACCGCGTCAGCCTCATTATCAGACCTAATTAGTTGATAACAGGCGTGACTTGAGACAAACCTCATTCCATATCATGGGAAATACCAACCCTACAAGAATATAAATACCCCACAACCCCGGTTCAATCATCAACATTCATCAACAACAACAACTACAACTACCTCCATTAAGATGACATCTACTCCTCGACCCTCATTTGCTACCCGGTACTCCGCTATCAAGCGGCTTGGTGAGGGTGGTTACGGCACCGTCTGGCTCGTCCAGAAGAACAGTGACAACTTCCTCTACGCTGCCAAGATCACCCCAGACACGAAGTGCAAGAGGAAGACGTACTGTGAGCAGCGGGATGCCTGGATTCCCGATGAGATCATCCTCTCCGAGAAGCTGGACCATCCCAACCTGCTGAACCTCCACGAGATCTACTACGAGAAGGAGCACTGGGTGATCATCATGGAGTTCCTGTCCGGGTATGTGGACCTGTTCGACCACATTGGGCAGGTGAAGGTGATGGGCGGGGATGACGCGAGGAACCTCATCATCCAGCTGGTGGATGTGTGTAACTACCTCATCGAGCAGGGGGTCGACCACAGGGATATCAAGGATGAGAACATCCTGTACAACCCTCACACCAAGCAGATGAAACTCATTGACTTCGGCTCCGCCTCTCCCCTCAGCCCCGCCCGGTACACCAAGTACCAGGGCACGGAGGTGTACCTTCCACCCGAGTACTTCACCACGTCTTCCTACTCACCCCTCCCTGCCACCACCTGGGCTATCGGGTGTCTGGCGTACGTGCTACTCAACGGTGACAGCCCCTTCAACACAACCGATGCTGTGCAGAACCACACCCAGCTCTCATTCCTCAACTCCTCACTAGCACAGGAGGATAGGGACTTCCTTGAGGATCTCCTCAAGGTGGATGAGTCGGAGAGACTGCTCCCAGCTGAGATACTGGGACACCCCTGGCTCAGACTCCTGTAACTTGAATGAGAAATTGATAAATTATAAGTTTGTGTATTTTTATATGTGTCATTTGTGGTTGATAAATTATAATTTTACTTGAATCCAAGAACGTGTTTGCTTTCAAAATGATAGTTCTACTAAAATTACTTGAGTACCTACTGCAACAAGAATAATTATTGATTATTTTATACTCTCAAATTTGAATTTTTCTGAAATACCAGATAATCTGTGATCACATAAATTACCTTCTGAATCTGCTCCTCGTAGTGACCAAATGACTTGGACAGGACTTTCAGTGTCTCCATATTCTGGTGTAAGTTGTCAGTGTTGCCCTCTTCACACTGGCGTATTATCTCATTCACCTCTTCCTGCCTAAACAGAACAGAGAGAGAAGGTATAAGGAAGGCTGAGAGTATTGGGATTTCGAAATTATGGGCTAAATTTCTCCATAAATTTCTCAGAATCGATGAGAGTGGGTAAAACACGCGCGAAATTCATTGGTCACAGAAGCAGATTATTTAGATATCAGTACGGTGGGTATACCTGTCTTTGATCCAGGTAAGTTTGGATGAGAGGTTATCCGAGAACTGTTTCCACTCTATCTTCTCTTCTGACAAGGAATTCCTCTGATCGTTAACACTGTCGACAAAGTAGTCCCACTGAGTCCTAAACGTTGCTATCTCTTGAGCAAACACGTTCTCACTCCCCAATATCTGAGGAAGAAGGAGTTTGTGGTGAGATGATGAAAACAGTAGAACAGTGTGAGGACTGTTCTGATATGAGATGTAAGATACCAGGACAAACTATACCTTGTTGACACTATTGAGTATCTTCTCCAAATTTCTGGAAGGTTCCGAGTTGATGAGCTTCGTTATCTCACGAGATATTAACTTGTGTTGTTGTAACTTCATCGAGATCTGAAACCCGGTGAGAAAGTTATTGCATTATCTATTTGATCAAATGATCGAGTAGAAATGAGTTCGTGGTAGACTGTGTTACTGATCGAATTGGAACAATATACTGACCTCGTCGATGTTAGTATTCTCACATGAGATGCTGCTCACTTTCTTCACCAAATCATCTTTGATTGACACCAGGTAAGGTAGACTGTCATCAAACAGTGAGATAGCTATACTCAACTCGTTCATATCAACCTACAGGAGATACTGTTCATAGTCCCTTTCCTAGTTACTTGTGCCCCTTCTCTTATTAGTGCCAGTTCCATAGTTTCAGAATCAAATCTATAGAAAATATAGAAGGTACCGAATGAAGGTGAAACATGTGTTCTATGATCTCACATTCACCTGTTTGTCGTTGACATCGTGACACAGAGCATCCCAATTCTGAAGGACTGTCTCCAGGTCTTCCCGCCTGTCAACGGGGACATTGTCATCGGATAGTCCTGCCAGGTAGTCCAGTTCTGTCACGTGACAGTCCAGGTCAGTCTTTAGCTGATCGTAGCATGACAGTGCTTCACGTACCTGATAGAGGGGGAGAGTTTTAATTGTACACGTGCAGTAGAGAACATGGAGGAGGATAAGACCGGGGTTCTGGACTGATGACGGTGTAAGATGATGAAGAATTGGGCTGAAAATGGTTAGAAGTTCATCATTTCTCATCACTTTCAATCCTCGGTACAACCGCCCCGGATATCATCAATGTGCATCCGATGTGCAACCTATACTAATTACTTCACCTGATCAGACTGACAAGGGTCAATGGAGTTGAACTCTTCTACCATGGCAGCACTCTGTAACAACCAGTCTTGTAGCTTGTCCATGTTCTCCAGCTGCTTCATAATATCCACCAGCTCTTTCGTATACCTGGAGCGCAAGTTAATTATCCAATATTCTAGGCTTTAATTGAAGAAAAGATAACTTTGCGATGTCAGTACTTTAAGTATGGAAGTGTCATTGATACGCACGCTTCTCTGTCAGCGAGTTTTTTGACAGTGCTGGCTAGCAGCTGTTCCAGAGTCTTGGTCTTCCCTTTCAGAGGACTCTTTGTTTTCATGCTGCTCAAGTGACCAGCGACCACGCCCTGTTTCTCATCCATCTTCTCTCCTGTGCGGAGTTTATATATGGTGAAACAGGAGCTATAGATTATTGAATTTGTAGTACAGTCTCATCTAAGCCGAGATTTTGAATTTTACTTTAGACTAGTTCAGTCTAGCTCTGCTATCGCCAACATTAAGTGAGTTCCTTATACAACTCACTGATTCTTTGTGTTTGCTCAGCCATATCTTTGAGATCTTGAGAAGTGTAGTTAGGAGTCAGAGTCGTCGGTTCGAGTTCTTTGTTCACCTCCTGTAGCCAGTCGTATAAGTCCTCAGTTTCGTTCTCCCCTTCTTTCTGGAGTGCCTTGAAGAAGTTATCATGAGATGATCAAGTTATCCTCCCTCACGTGATGTTCTACCTAAACTATGCAATATCGTATAGTTATCGCTTCACACTCAATTAAGTGCGTATACTCCTTCATACCTGGAGCTGTTCTTGAAGGTGCACGTGTCTGTCGCGCGCAGCATCACTCAATTCCTGCCATTTATCAGTCAGGTCCTTCAGTTTACCAGACATCTGATCTGGCTTTCGTGAACCGGGGGAATCTTGCAGTAGCTCATGCCCCTTGGAACACACATCTGTGACTTCTTGCCCTCTATCGGCAACGTCACTTCGAGTGTCCTGGGGAGAGTGTGATCATTAAGGAGATGAGTATAATTTAATGTATACAGCCATTGGGTACTCAATACTCAGTAGCAGTTATACTAAGATAACCAAAACAAACACCAACCTTGATGCTGCTAATTTGTTCAATGAGTTCAGCAATGTCTGCTGGAGGCTCCCCAGCTTGTTTTATCTGACTCAAGGCGTTATCAATCCATTCCAGCAAGTCTTCAATCTCATCGGACAGAACACCCAGGACCACCATTCGTTCTTCAAGAGCCTTGTGACGACTCTCAACCAACCCAGCAGTCTCACCCCAAATCTTTTCCAAATCTTCCATTCTCTGAGAGAGATCCAAAGCATTGGGATCTGAAGGTCTTTCCTTCAGAATATCCTTTGTAGCTACGTTCGCTTTCGTCAGTTCTTTCTGTTTATCAGAGAACTCTACTTGGATTTTCTGACGGTGAAGGTCTCATGTAAACAGATGAAGGAAAATACTATAAAACATGATGAGAAATGATTACAGACAATTTATAGGTGTTTCATTTCATAAAATTAAAATCAGTATCTTTCAGAGCACGTTCCCTCTCACCCAAGTCTCTACTGATCATACCTCGTGACTATCCAATTCCTCCTCACACTCCTGCACAGAGCCCGGCAAGAGTCCACTATCCAGTGCTGACTGTTCACTCTCCCTCAGTTGGGACACCCAGGTGGATAACTCTGTTATGGGGATGTTGTCATACGCAGCAGCTGCAAGCTCTTCATCCAGCTGTACTCCGAACTCGCTCACTCGAGCAATGAGCGAGTCTTCCCACCTGAACATATCGTGTAATCGTGTTTTGGATGCCGGATGGAATTCTTACCAGAAGATTAATGCCCTTCGAATAGCAAATGAGATAGAGTGAATGCAGAGTATAGTTATCGAGACTCACTCCTTAGCTGCACTGAGTTTAGCGGTTTCCTCATCAACCACAACATCGGGAAAACTGTCTCGTGTATCAGCGAGATTAGACTCCATGTCATCGAGAAGAGACACTTCTCCAAGATCTTCTAACAACTTGTCATTCCTAGTTGGATAAGAAGTTAAGTGAGGCAGTTCCAGCTATTATATTTGCGATTGGTAAATGGGTTTGAGCTCAGAGGATGAAAGTGACTAACCTTTCTTTTGCAGACTTCTTGTCAGGAAGTTCATGAATCTCGTCAAAGGAATCAGAATGGACCTTCATAGCAGCATCATGATCAGCAGACAATTTCTCAAACTCATCCATCTTGTTGATAACTATTGCAGCATCATTCCTGGACAAATACATGATGGTTTTGATAAGGCCGAGCCATTACTGAGAAAGTGCGCAAGCAAACTAAAAGATGGCTAAGTTGTTATTTATTGTTGCATCTCAGTTCGCTTACCCTTGACTCTGTACAGCAGCCAGTAGTTCAGTCCAAAGGGACTGCATCTTGGCCAGCCTCTCTTCAAGGTCCTTTCCAGTCCCAAGCTCGAACTTTATCAGTGCACTGTTACCATCACCAACCTTTGGAAGAGATTTAATTAGTGTTGTGGCACAAACTATAATTAGCCGATGTTCGTCACAAGTAATTGACCCCATCTATCATTGCTCATTTACATCCAAAAACCCTAACCAGTTTGTTATAGTGTTCTTCCTTTTCTGCTACTTCCGTCTCCAAATCTTTGATCTTGGATGCTTGCTCGGAAACCTAGGAGACATTTACATCAGGTATTCATTCTACCAGTCTCAGAGGTTCAAGACTATCAGCTAGACCTGTAATGTGTATCAAACCTCCGACTTTGAGCCTGATATTGAACCAAGTTCCTTGATTTCCTCCAATTTTCCCTGCTCCCATTTTGTCAACTCTTCTATATCATCCTCCAGGGTCTCTAGCAAATCGAGCGCTTCTGCTATCCTCTGGAAAATACTCAACGTTAGTCAAGTGAAAATGAAACGTGTATAAATGATTAAGGACTGATCAGATGTCCACGTTCAGTCTAAGTACGTTGTAAGCTCCGTATCACTGTACCGTGGATATTGCCTGCTGTTCAAACTCAGCAGTCTGACACCGAGCTCTCAGAGCCTTTGCTTCCTCCGGACTGTGTTCTGTCAGCTGATCGATAGTGTTTGCCGTGTTGATCAGCTGTACTGCCAGGTAATCGAATGTGCCTTGCATCGCATACAGATCTGAGCAATGCATCACATGTAATTGTAAAGTTATTGAACAGTTTTTCAGTGATTCATACATAATAACATAACTAAACACATATAAGGTCTCGATACCTTCAATTCTTACCCTAGAAAGATGCCTTACCTCCCACATTACAGGGCATGACAATGGGTGTGTTCAAGACTTGCTCTATGTGAAGCAGCGTCTCCTCAATCTCTGATCTCTTGGAGTCATCAGAGGCAAACTGCTCGACAGTTTCTGAGAGTGATACTTCCTCGTTCTTGAGGTCTTCCTTCAGCTTAGCATGACCCTGCGAAAAGACGATTATTTGCGATGAGTTTTAAATTGGAGGGCGCGGCCTCAATCAACCTCTCCGACTCCATACATAAAAAGTGTATCATTTTCGAAAAACCTCCGAAAGTTTGTCAAGATCCGCCTTGACTAGATCCGTGAACTTGTCATCAAGCTCTGATTCCACCAACTGCTCAAGCTCCCTGTCCTTGTCTGGAACTGCATCCAGTATGTCCTGCAGTTTCGATAACGTATCGAGTGCTTCCTCCTTGCTCTCAGGTATAGCTCCAATACCCGCTAATTCCTCAGATGTGGTGTCTACCCAGTCTTGCAGCACCTGACATGCTGATTTGACACCACTCAGTTCGGCTAGATCATCCTCTAGAGATGCAGCGGCGCCGTCTAGCGTGTCTGCTAGCTGGGCAGCCTTCTTTTTCAGAGTGTCAGCCTCTTCTGGCTTGTGTTCGGCCAGTGTACTGATCTGGTCTGTGGTGTTCTTTAGCTGTTCTGAAAGAGCTTCGTGGGTGCCTTGCAGAGCTCTCACATCTGTAAACAGAACAGTGATCACTGCTTGATGCAACCAGTGCTTCAGATTATGCGATTTTGAGAATTAGATTGAAACAAATTGCTACAATTAAGCTGAACTAATGTCCCACCTTCCATGGTGGTGAAAGATGCAGGTGGAGTACTGAGAACTCTATCCACGTCAAGAAGCGTCTTCTCAATGTCTGATATGATAGCGTCATCAGCGGCTATCTGTTCAACAAACTCTGATACAGCTCTCCTCTTGTTCTCTAGAGTTTCTTTTAGCTTTTCATACTCCTGTGCCGAAATGATTTAGTGAGTTATATCAAGACATACTTTGTGCAGGAGTGAAGGCTATCTTTTGTGTAATCAAGGACGTACTATAAATACCTGCACAACTTTGAAGAGGTCTTCCTTGACAAGATCTTTGTATTTATCACCCAGCTTTGACTCCTTTTCCGCTAACTTTGCTTGTTCTTCATCCATTGTTGGAAGAACATTCAGTATCTCTTGCAGCTTTTTCAGAGCTACCAGAGCTTCTTCTTTAGTCTCTGGCTCTGAATCAATAGCAGCCACTTCATCTGCTGTAGCTTGTGCCCAGTTCAGTAACTCCTGTGAAGCACAGATAAGTGAGCAAGGGCAAAAGGAGATCCAAAAGTTTAAGTACAGATATGTGAGACCTACAATTACAGAAGAGATCAAAAAATTAGGAGGCGCTTCACCGGATACAACAAAGGCACTATTGCTGTTAGAAATCATCGCCTAAATCACCTGACAACATGCAGCCAGGTCCGTAACGATGTCAACAGCATTCCTCATATCCTCCTTGGTATCGGTACTTTCCTGTATTAGCAGACCAATCTTCACATGCAGTGCTCCAAACAAATCATGTAGGTCATTGATGCTTACACCTTCAAAATTCTCAACCTGAAATCATTGAAGGATGTGATATCAATAACTGAAAAAAGAACATATATCTAGATCCGCAAGAATCAACAAAATCGAGGAACTGAAGGAGCTGAGAAATTCATACCGGTGAAAGTTTGGTATCTGTGAAGAATAGCTTCCTGTCCCGGGCATCATCTGATATCTGGGACATGACCGCAATTGCAGATCCCAGCTCCTCTACTGTGGTGATAGCTTTCAGCCCGTCCAATTCGGTCTCCTTGGTTGTACACCATTCTAACATGTCCTTGAGTTCTGTCTCTGTCTGTACAATTGTTTACCATGAATTAACGTTTACTGTGTCCTTCGAACTATAGCAGGTTTGAATAGTCTGCCGTTTATAAATAGAAAAGACGGTGAAAAGGCAGGCGAACTCCATTTATGACCAATGACCATCTATGGAATATGTTACGCGTCGAGCGTCCTTATGATTAGACAAGGATATCCCTCTCACCGATGTAGCGAATTCGTGGGTAGATTTGAGCAGACTCGCCGAGTCTCTGACGTATTGGAACAGTTCTCCCCATGCTCTGGCGAGTGAATCAATCCTTGTTTGGAGTGGGGGAACCACTTTAGCACCATCTACTCCTTTATCAAAGATGTTTTTCCACAGTTCGAGTTTCCCAAGAAGTTCAGAGAGAGCTAAATGACGGGTAATGGGTATTAACATATTGATGATAGGAGTGATCATGGTTTGGAGATATTGTGATAAAGCTGAGCCCGGAGTTCTGATTAGTAAACCCCACTTCAAGCAAGTAATTTACAACGTAACAGGATATTTCACATACTGGTTGTGTTAGGAATGATTTTATCATATTTGAAGATTGATTTCTTGGTCTGAGCGAAAGTGTCCTCCGCTGAGACCAGCTGTCTCTCAAACTCCGAGAGAGTGTCCTTGAGGGTGTCAACTTCACTCTTCTCAGCTCGCACCGACTGTAGTCGGGACAGCACGGTGTTCTGAGAGGAGATGATTGTTATTACTGATGAGTGGGTGGTGAAATGAGATAATCGACACTTATTGACGGAGTTTTGCTACCCTGTAGATGTTGGAAAGCAATGTCTGACCGCGCTAATAAACTATGTACCTTGAGGTTATTGAAATCATTCATCATATCCTCTATTTCTGATTCCAGTTCATCTTTTGCAGTTAGACTCATCTTAGGCAACATCAGTTTTATGGTTTTGTGAGTATCTTGGACCATAACTTCTCGGTTCATTAAAACCTGACAATAGCAGTATTTT